>JAVTVY010029998.1:0-12634 GCA_036873755.1 Hanleya hanleyi
CACCTTGGTTCTTGAACGACGCAGATATACATTTTGATGGCCCCGAGAAAGCCGCCTTGTAAGATCGTTTTCCTTCTGCACTTGTGGTGCTCGCTTTCATACCAAGGTATGGAGACATGTCTTATACTTATCCGACATCCTGCACGACTATGCCGCAACCGGCTTCGCCGGCTATTTGCTGAACATCCTATCACTTCAGAGACTTGATGGTGTGTTTTTTATTATCCCCATCATCAAGCAAACACACCCTATCTGGGGTAGCTACTCTGGATATGTTCACATCATATTATTTTTGCACGTACATATTCGGCCGATGACCGAAAGCGTGCCATTTCAAGAGATATTTTGCTCATGCCCAGGGTAGGCGGTATGGCTGTCGACTATGAGTCACAAGGACAGAATGCATTGGGCCTATAGAACAACAGGGGGGGTTTTCATGAGAGTAACAAGCAGGAAAACGGAGAATTCGGCATAAATACTAAATTTTCTCTGGCGGTCAATTTCTGCACGATGATTTTGGAAGAAAAACATCATACATGAGGCTTCAGATATTTTTCGGCATGTAAAACCACTGTATTCAGAATGTTATGGCACTTAGAGTGAGCGAGACTGTGAGTGGGTGAGTGTGTGAGTAAGTACGTGATTGAGTGGGTGAGTGGGTGAGTGTGTGAGTAAGTACGTGATTGAGTGGGTGAGTGGGTGAGTGGGTGAGTAAGTACGTGATTGAGTGGGTGAGTGGGTGAGTGTGTGAGTAAGTACGTGATTGAGTGGGTGAGTGAGTGAGTGTGTGAGTAAGTACGTGATTGAGTGGGTGAGTGGGTGAGTGTGTGAGTAAGTACGTGATTGAGTGGGTGGATTGGAGAGTGAGACAGTGAGTGACAGTCACCGGTACAAACAATCCTTGATCTGTTCTCATATATTTTATCTGTTCTATCTTCTCATCAGAGGGGTACTGTATGTTCGCTTTCAAGACTACCGGTCTGCTACCTCCTATTTTTGTGGGAGGCCCTTTGGCCGAGTGGTTTAGATCGCCGACATACAGTGCTGGCGATTAGGTGCCTGACTCTGCGGTCGCTGGTTCGAATCCCGCACGGGGCTCAACCAAATTTTCAGCACTAGAATTTGTGCTATTCTAAGATAGTGTTATCCCAAAATAACGAAAATACTGTTATACGATCACTTTCTAAATGATAAAAATATATCTATTCAGCTTTTGGAGCTGTGTCATCACGATCATCAGAGGGGTTCTGTATGTTCGCTTTCACGACTACCGGTCTGCTACCTCCTATTTGTGTGGGAGGCCCGTTGGCCGAGTGGTTTAGATCGCCGACATACAGTGCTGGCGATTAGGTGCCTGACTCTGCACGGGGCTCGATCAAATTTTCAGCACTAGGATTTGTGCTATTCTAAGATAATGTTATCCCTAAATAACGAAAATACTGTTATACGATCACTTTCTAAATGATAAAAATATATGTTCTAGAGATATATAAAGTGGTAGTATTTGTGTGGCTGTGGAGTGAGGCCGTAGAATGACGTGAAGATGACTTCACAACCGGTGACGTCACATCCGGGTCAAAGGTCTAATCCGGATTAGAGTTCACTTCCAGTCACGTGTTTACACGTCACGGATGACGTCACGCATGACTATATACATGCGGATAAGTTTCCCGTCCATATAACTTCTCAGTCACGTCAATATTTATCCCCTGTCGCTTTGTCTGAATCACTAGGAATCATCGGGAATATCGGGATTATCCGGTAATCTTCGGGACTGTCCGGAGGGCAATTGAGCTTAGAGGTTCCGTGCCCCGTCTAGGTTATAGCCATACATACAGGGAGAGATAGCCTATACATAGCTATACATGAAGCGATACTATGGACACCGGTCAGCACATCCAGTAAAGCGACCCGGTCACCGATCCGTACTGACCGGGATGAACGTTGTTTTACTTCGGTGATCTGACCTGAACCTAGACCACTCGGTCCGTACATAATAGGGAAGGTTGAAGATACCGTTATGTACCTGACTAAATTACCACGCCGTTCTGCCACAACCCCACGAAAGCTTCATTATGACACCCCGGCCACCCGGCCACACGGTCCACATTTGGACCAGAAAAATCGTCCATCCAAATGCTCATTTTCAACTGCGCATGCACAGATTGCCGGCACTATCAAAACCAGTCCACTCTGTCCAGGAAAGCTTCAATATGACACCCGGCACGGTCCATTCCGTCCTCGGGTAATGTGGAGTGAGAACATGAGACTGCGCTTGCGCAATCGGAGGAACCAATGCGCTATTAAAACGAAGGTAATTGGCGATGTGGGTCATTCATCACGCTCTATTTCGTCGACCATGTCGCCAGTCCTATACGCGCTCCTTCCCCTTACACCCAAGAAGGTGGGGTTACACATCTATAAGGATAAAGTTGCCGTCCCAGGAGACAGGTGTGATGGATAACAATGTACTGGTGATTAGTGTCCCTTTTCATATCCTTTTCTATTTCAATCAAGGTCGGACGCTTGTCCCCAATGTGGAGAAAAAAATGTCCTAGCCAGGTTAGAAGATAAGAGTCGGACACTCGTAGCCACCGGATATTCTTAGCCTTCATATCGGAATGTCTGCTTGTCGGGCTCGGAGACCAAATCATAAACGGTTACGCTACGCCGGGACGGCTGGAACAAATTTAAACGGGTGGTGAGAGTTGAGCTCGATGGTGACCTCATCCGCATGGAGAATATCATCTAGGAACACCGTGGGGCATTCGTAGCACGCGTGGGGCGTTACCGTGCCTTCACCAGAAACTTGGACGGTCTTCGAGAAAGTGATTTACACCGGACGATCGGTCAGCCGTCCATTTGGCCTGGTCTGTGGCTGTTGTGGACACACAATGAGCAAATTGTCAATCGCATCAAGGGTGCACTCCAGAGAATCGGCAAGGGTCCGTATTCAGCCACCAATTGTCGTAAAATCTTCAACCCAAATCACTTATATGTATATATTTCCTGAAAGAGCATGATTAAACTATTATTTTAAGACACAGCACTGATATGTTATAGAAAAACGAACATCCCCCTTCAATCTGGCTACATTTTTTCCTGGAAAAGCCCTTAAAATGTTGAAAAATGGTGAAATTCGGCTCAATTTCCAGAAAAAATCTGTAAGAGCTATTTCAGTTAATTATATACCAACTTAAAAAGGAGAAAAAAGTCGGGGTCAACCTGCTCGTTTTTTGGACAGATTTTTTCTCCGTAAATGAGTCCTGATTATTAGGCACACCCAAGCGGCATAACTGAGGCAGGACCAAATTTACACCATGGCCCAGATCGCCGTGTAGACGAAGGTAGCCATCGATCAGTATATGCCCATTTGCAGCGTGGATAATTCTGAACAGGATGGTATTGTAGATATAAATTATTAACACTACCAAAATCACTTCACTCAACCAAACGTTTTGCGCTATCTCCGGAACGACACAAAATGGAGAGCTGAAACACCGTGACTTTATAGTTTATCATATTTGGGTAATTTTGAGCCTACTTGCATAACCCCCGTGCAGAGGAGCATGGGTAAATCCAACATGGCGGCCACGCGGGATATCAGAAAATATTCGTCATATTTCTTCAACATTTCTGCTTTTCCTCGATGAAAAGTGGGAAAAACTATTTTATTTCACATCACATGAATATTTACTAATTTATCATTCAGTTTTTGCGTAGAAATTGCATAAATAAAAAATTCCGAAAATAAAAAAAAAAATGACCGAAAAAATCGACAAAAAATGTCGTTTTTTGAAAATGACGTCATTGTGACGTCATCGTGACGTCATCAAAACGGCCATCTGGGATTTTTTTTACATTTTCTGGTAGAGCTTGACCCAAGAGTAGAGTGTGGTAAGTTTCAGCCCCCTAGCTCAAGGGGTAAGAAAAATAATTGGGGAGGGGGAGCGGCATTTCCGTCACCCCCCCCAGGCCAGGACAGGTCCAAAAAAGTCGATGCCAGGTAGGGTTAAGAAGGCAAGGAGAATTTTTATGTAGCAGAACACGGACAATCTATCGTACTATGCAATTACACGGGGGCTATTTCTAGGAAACTGTAGAGGGCCATCTCTAGGGGCAGGTTGTTTTGCAAAATTAATTATTCACATTTATCGTAATCTGGGAGTGTTTGCGAGTATGGTGGTATACAACACTTGCAACTTATACATATTACTGTGAAATATCCGACCGATAACTTTTCAACTACCCCCTCTTTGGTCATTTTTGCCAATTCTAGCCGGATTTTCGAGAACAAAACTTAAAATTAACACGTTTGCTCTTAATAATGGACATCCATTCGGCAATATGAAGGCCGTGGTTAATTTTCCGATTTTCAATTATAACAGAAAAGAGGGGGATTGTGAATAAGAGATGTAACCAAGACAAATTATTGGTAATTTTACACTATACTTTCTTCTAAAAATGCTTCAAAAGCTTGAGAAATAATTCATTAACCCTATCTGCCCTGTGCTTTTGTGACCTGTCCAGGCCTGGTGGGGTGGCCGAAATGCCCCCCCTAATTATTTTTCTTATCCATTGAGCTAGGGAGCTGAAACTTACCACACTATACCCTTGGGTCAAGCTCTACAAGAAAATGTAAAAAAATCTAAGATAGCCGCTTTGCTGACGTCACAGTGACGTCATTTTGAAAAACGGCATTTTTTGGTTGATTCATCGGTCGGATTTTCCGAATTTTTTATTTATGCAATTTTTCCGCAAAAACTGCATGATCATTTAGTAAATATTAAAGTGATGTGAAATAAAATAGTTTTTGCCCACTTTTCATCGCGGAAAAGCATAGATTTTGAAGAAATGTGACAAAAACATCACTTTTCTGGTACCCCACGTGGCCGCCATCTTAAATTCACCCATGATCCTCTGCTCAGGGGGTTATGCAAATGGGCTCAAAATGACCCCAATATGATTAGGAGTTAATGACCGCCTTAGTGAATATTATCGTGTAATAATTGTTCGATGTTTAGTTTTAGACCGTCAATCAAAAAACCGAGCGACGTAGCCGCGAGGTTTTTTGATGAGGTCTAAAACTAAACATCGAACAATTATTACACAATAATATTCACTAAGAAGGTCATTAACTCCATTCTAACATGCACAATGATAAATATTTCTTCATTTCATAAGCGGAATAACAAATTTTCTGCAAACTTGTCCCGTTTTGATGCGAGAATTTCGTGACTGGTTTGCAGGCCATGCTCGCGCGTGCTGTCCGTTGACGAGCTGCAGCTGTGTGAACTCCACCCACTGCGCATTGAATGAACCAATCGTCGCGCAGCTTTGTAGCACTGCGTCAGAAGAATGAGACGTCACCAGTTCGGCACGTGAATGTAACAGATCACAACAAACAAATGAAGATTATCGTGTGATAATCTCCGTATGTTTTGAGGTCTGAACCAATCAGCGCACGGTTATAACGTGGAGCATGTTAGAATAAACTATAAAGTCCCGGAGTTTCAGTACTTCATTTTTCGTCGTTCCGGAGATAGACCAGAAAGTTTGCTAGGGGGGGGGGGGAGCATAATGGCCCCCCTCAGGCCAGATAGGGATAAACCTCAATATAGTACACATCATCTCCATCCATTTTGGACTGCGAATTTGCTCGTTTGTGCAGAAAATAGTTCTTGCATATTCATATAATTGTGGTATGACCTGAGTGTGCCATAATAGCTACCGAAATCTCATTCGATGGCAATATAACTCCTGTATGGAACAGAGTATGCAATACCGTCAGTGTTATATTAATGGACACACTGTGGAATTTCTTTTAATCCAACTCCTGGTCTTAATTTCCTGCTGACTCCGAAAACAGCGCTTCCGATGCAACTAGACAGACAAAATAAACAACTCCGCCCCATAATGCATAGACTGCACTATTATGCCTTTAAGGGGGAACTCCAGAGATTCTTCCATTCGACAAATAAGAGAGCATGGGTCCGCTCTCCGGTCACCAATTGTCGTAAAATCTTTAACCCAACTCACTTATATGTATATAATTTCTGAAAGAGCATGATTAATCTATTATTTTAAGACACAGCACTTTGTTATAGCAAAATGAATCTCGAACATTTTCCTCCAAGCTTGCTACAATATTCCTAGAGAAGCCCTACAATGTCCAAATATGGTGAAACTCGGCTCAATTTCCAGAAAAATCGGTAAGAGCGATTACAATTAAATTTCTTTCTAAGGTCCGGTATCAACATAAAAAGACGAAAAAAGTGGGGATCAACCTGCCCGTTTTTGGTCAGATTTTCTCCGTAAATGAGTTCTGATTTTGAGGCACACCCAAGGGGCATAACTGAGGCAGGACAAAATTTACTCCATGGCCCCGATCACCGTGTAGACGAAGCCAGCCAACGATCTGTATATACTCGTTTGCACTTTGATAATTCTGAACAGCATTGTATTATAGATATAAGCTATTAAGAAGACAAGAAGAATTATGATGTAGCAGAACACTGACAGTCTATCGTATTATGAAATAAGACCGGGGCGTTCGCTACGAAATTGTGGAGGCTCACCCAAGGAGTACGACAAGAGGGGCTATCCGGTTTTCACCTCCGTCATCTACAAAGATGTCCTGGCGAAACTTAATACCCGTATTCCACCGCCGGAAGACGACGGCGCCACGGATTATTCGGATATGCCCAGTCAACACAGTGGCAACTGTATCCATACGGCTAAAAGGAGATCTTGATACCCACTGACCTTTGACTTTCATGACAAATTCCCGTTCCGTTCACGTGACCGAAAAAAGACATTCCCGTGACATCTTCAATTCAAGAGCCAACAGGCTAACATCGACATCTGGATATTTCCGTGAACTAAAACATTACTGGACATTACGGGGAATTACCGGAAATGAATTAAAATGGAACTTTTGGTGTCTAGGTGAGCCAACCATGGTCCAAATGAGCTATGTGGGTGTCATGTTAAGCTCTCGTGGGGTAGAATCCGATCAGGGTAGTTCTTATTAAAAATATCGTTAACATGCGCATGTGATGTGGGAGTCCTTGGGTTTAGGTGGGTCATATTGCGGCCCAATGTGTCGTGCAAAATAGTATCATGGTATCGTTGTTTAAACCACAAAGTTTAACAACACGCACCATAAAGAGAAAATTGTGCTTAATGAGAAGTTCTCTTTCGCAAAGAAGTATTGGCCCAGAAAATGGTTGTTCTTAAGGTTGTTTCTCACTGTTTGGTGAGAATCCATTAGAGGCATACATGTAAGCTGACGTACAGCCCGGCTGACGTCGAGCAGTAACGTTTCTGAAAAAGGTGGTGGTTTGGTTGCGCAGGTCCTCCCTCTTACGGGGTTATACACGCCCATCATCCATCGGCTTTCTATAAACATCACCTTTGTGGATTGCATCGGTGGTAGGACACCCACCTTGGACATTCTCCTCGTCCTCCTGGTCTGTACCTTCACCATGAACCATTTTTTTTATTTCCACCCTTCGCTCTTGTAGCTATAACTATAATGATCCTTCCTCGACAAAAAATGTGTGCTGGAATGCCGGCTCTTAAACTAAACCAAGGCATGTATTTGGTCTGTGGGACGATTTCTTAACCTCTCTGTTTCACTGCAGAGCTCTTGCATTGGTTTGTTTTCTAGGTCACTGATTGACTACAGTTGACCTTATCCACTGGTTCGTTACTTACCCAGGCGGGTGCTTAAAAACCAGATTGGTTAAAATTGGAATCCAGCATTTCTGTTCAAGCTCTTTGCATATATAGCCATTTGTTAATGCTCGTAACTCGTTGTACCAGAAACACACACGACGGGGTGTTGGCAAGATCTCATTTGTAAAACAAAAACAAAAACGCCAGAACAACAACGCGGGAACATAAGCCCAAAAACGGTCATTGAAATGGTTAGAACTTAAGCCCAGAACGGAGCTTGTACATGGAAATTATCAGCGGCCCAGTGACCGTACAACAACACATCTTGGTCTTCGACCTGGAGATACTCGTCAAACACCTGCATGATAGTGGGTATGTTCGGTCCACGGCAACGATGGTAGAGATAACACTGGCAATACTGTCCGCACACGCTACTGCTCAGGCCTTGCAACGCTCGACTGTTCCAACACCACGTTTCTGTGCCCTAGTCCATGAATTGCAGCGATATACAAGAGGTGAAAAAACTTGACGACGTCTGGCGACTAAAAGGCAACCATATGACTCTATAGGAAAGCATTCATCGACACCTAACATTCGGACCCGATAATTCGCTGGAGTCTCAGGTGTAGCCTTAGTATCTCAGGTCGGAATCGATTGGTGGCCGTACGGGCCAAATATTTGGGTCTGCTGTTCTGTCAAATACACGGCCACGTAATGTTGACCCGGAGGATTCATCGGATCTGTGTTGAGGACGTAGGCGGCAGAATACACACTGGAATACGTCTCGGGCGAATACCCCTTGAAAGATAGTGCTTGTCCATGGGTCACATTCTCCAACATGGTGGTAATTTGGTCTGTATTCATGTTAGGTGAAAAAGTCACACAGGAAGTTAGGCGTCGTCTTCACTAGAATGCTGTTGTCAAACTCAGCGTAGCAAATCACATTGATGGTGCTCCGGAGGGCTCGTGCAAAGTGGATTTCCAACCGCAAGCTGTCTTGCTTGGCAACGTCTGTCTGACGTTCGTTCTGTACAACAGCGATAGCCTCTGGACTGATCATATTTCCTTCATCCTGGCTGATTTGACTTGTCGCTGTAAGAAGGCTCTGAGGGTCCCGAATGAAACTTTCGCGTCCAAACTTCGGTGTTAAAGCTGCATTAGGTGGGAGCTCCTGTCCGTCTACATGTAGACTCACACAAGTAATGTTGAAAGGTTTAAATTCAAACGGGTTCTTGGGTAGGCTCCGATGAAATTGGTACACAGGCTCAGTAGCTCGAGCAGTTCCCCGAATAACAGGTTTTCTTTGTTGGCGCTTATATTCCCTCCAAGCTCAGATAACACTTTCGCTTGCCCAGGCTGGATAGGGTACTGGGCTGAATCTCCAATGCTTTAAGGTGTCTAAATTGGACGGCTGGATTCGATTTCACTTTCCGGACACACAGTACCGCGTCTTGGATGGCGATCTTATAGTCAGTTGCGTGACTGACCCCCCTCCCCCCTACGTCAGTGACCATCGTATGAGTGGAATTTTTATGGGGTCCTTGTTCAAGCTGTAATGGCCTTACCTGTAGAGGGATACGTGCAGGCGATCAATGAGACAGACCGAGCTGCCGTTCGCTGTGAAACCCCGCCATTTTTCCCATACGGTTTAGCATTTTCCGTGCCAATGTGCTGTGTTGTGTCTCGGTAGAATAACTGCAATTTTTTAACCTCTCGGTCGTATATCTGTAGCGTTTTGATGTGGCCCGATATGGTTACGTTTTGGTCGAGTTTGTGGTTGAGCGAAATATTCGCCTATCGAATCATAAATTGCAGCCAAGGATTCGTCGCGCCCACCTATGCGGCGTCGACGATTCTGGAGTCATCCACATTGAAAATTTTGTCTTTCCCATACAGGCACGTATGAGATAAATCCACATAGGCCGTATTCGCATTGCTAACGCTGAACTCGATGGGCCCAGTTGCATTGATACTGAAGAGTGGGAGATGCTCCACCCATAGTTCCTGTTCGGCACTGGCCTGTGTCGTCGGGACGATCCACAAATCAACTTCACTGCTGGTGGAAGGGCAGGACTTTGGGTGGAATAAAGACATGTGTTCGCAAGATATCGCGGATCTTCGGTGTGTGTCGGCGTTGGGTCGGCCGTCGACTGGTGTGCGGTCTCGGTGGTGCAGTTTTTTATTCCCTGTAATATATTATGCTTTGGCGACCAAGCCGCTCCCTGCTTCTTTCAGTGCTTCTCGGACAGGGACAACGCTATATGCATCTCCCACGGCTTGCACACCACTTCGGACAGCTTGTTTTCCGATCGCATTTACGCCACGCGGCATCAGCAGGAGGAGACGTTGTGACAATGCCCGTAAACACATTCCCCAGTCCATGACCTCGTTCTATGCGTGTACCGCCAAAGATGGATAAGCCACTCCGGCTTGTTATGTGTGATAGTCCATCTAGCTGAGTGCATCGCACTCGAAAGACACCTTTATTATACACAGTTTGGAGAGGGTACTGCTCGAGAAGGAAGTGTGACCAACACTTTCCCAATTTCGAGTGCCAGAGGCTGAAGGTTGTCATCCGTTATATCGATGGTGATGATACTAATGTCGGACGCGTAGATAAAACACGTGGTTAAAGTTCTGAATGACCTGATCTCCGTAGTCCATTTTACTGAGCAGACGGCTAGCAGGGAGGCATCGAGAATGCTGAAATTTGGCCGTCCGCCACATCCGAATAGACATTGTGCCCATACAAACCAACATTAAGATCAAGCATGGTCTACTCATGGAACCGACCGGACCTGGCATAGTTATTCGTGTCCAATCCACACAGTTTCTGCAACGTTTTGCTGAAACGTAAGATCGCTTTTGTGCCGAGGAACATTCAGAACGTCGTCGTACTCCATGTGGATGAGAGTCGCGGACGGAAAAATATTGATTTATCTCCGGCTCGAGCTCTTGATGAGATTACACAACCCCTGGTTGAATATTTTGGATCTGTGGTACTGGACTTCAGGAAAAGTGTAGTAATATGTGTTGCCGCCGTACACGACTTCGTACCACACCGTGTCATGTTGCGCGTTGTACCAAGTGTAAGTATATTGTATATCCACTAGGCGACACTTGCAAAGCCCATGGAAATACAAGGGATGCGACAGCTGCGTGACATAATCGGCTAAGTGTTTGTGGGAACACCACAGTCAAGCTATTACTTGGTGGCGTGATGTCTGAGCTATCCACTTTCCGCTACCGGTTTTAATAGTGTTCCCAATCCACAGGGGCGTGTTGTCTGCGTCATGATTGCCGCACTGATTTATGTTATATGATGGATCTCGATCGACGGGACGTGTGGGGCCGTATCACAGACGGCTGCTGTTGCTGTATTCAAGCCCAACGCTTGGGATTTTCGATCATTTCTTATGATGTGTGCATGTCTATCAACCCACCAGCGAAAGCCTCCCATCATTCTAGGCACCACATGTGACCTGCGCTGACGCATCGAACCATTCACCAAATCCACCATGTTCGGGTTGTCTTCCAACTGCTCCAGCAACAAGCCAACCCCTCCCCTGGAACGACGCGGGTAGACTCTACTGACTTCGTATGCCACACAGTTGCATTATGGTATAAATAAACAATATCTTCTGTTCCTTTCCCATAACTGCACTGATTTGCCCTTGTATCCTAGACATCATGCTGTCGCTAGCCGCCATTTTATTTCTTGATTATTGGCGACATTCGGAAATGCAAGTCGGCAGCACTTCGATACCAGAGACTGCCTTCGGAGAACTCCCGACTCGGTTACTACTGAACAGAAGACAGAACTTGATTAGTCGATTACCAGAGGTCGCTGGATATGACCCCCATAGGTTTTTTTCTTTAGACCTACAGAGCGGAGCGGCATGATAGGTCTTATTTTAATCAGACTGCCGCCGTCCACTAAAAAAATTCAACGTCCATAATCCAAATTACAAGCCTCTAGTCCGTCATTCATACTCCAGCCGTCGTCCATTAGAGAATATCCGCGTCCATAATCCAAAGACCTATTTCAAATTCCATATAACAGTATTAGCACCAAATTCAAAAAGACAATCATTGTATACATAAACTTAGGCTTGTTTCCTGCAAGAGAGAAGCGGTCAACAGTTTTCAATGATGCCGGCAAGACATCATGATGTTCCAAAAAATATCTAATCCGTATCGCTGATCAGTAGTCTTAATCAATAATATTCGTTGTAAAGTCGTCATCTAAAGAATGATGTATCTCAGTCACGCTTTGATTGTGACTGTTCATATGAGTACCATGAGGATCTTGAAGTACATGGGTTCATACGGCCCCTAGCTCCGGGTTAAGCGGAATTAGACACGAGTTACGAAACGTAGGGCCATAGATCTTGCTCGCTACGTTCGTATTTTGCTATCAGCATGCGATACCTATCGCCAAATTTGATAAACTTTGAGTGGAGGCGCTTGGTGGAATAGCCCTGTTTTATAAGTTTCTGCAACAATGTTTTGTGACGTTGATTAAAATCATCACATTTAACACAGGATCTAGCAAATGCTACTAAGCGAGATATGTACACGCCATATGCAGGTCCCACTGGAATATTACTATCCAGAAAGGGATAGTTTACGATGTCGAAATTGTAATCATCTCTTTTGTCATAAAGTCGACGAGAGAGAATGCCCGCTTCATTTTTATAGAGATAGAAATCTAAATAAGATGTGCCTGTAGGGCTATCTGTAGTTTCCTTCAAATCCAGTGAAGGTGGATATATATCCCTTCACTGCGTCATTTATATAGCGATTATCCACAGCGAGAAGATCGTCTATATAGCGTTTGGTGAATGAGAAGGAACGGGCTTTGAATGGATCGGTTTTTGAAAGCGCGTGCATATAGTCATATTCATAAGAGAACAGATACAGGTCAGCCAACAGGGGTGCACAATTAGTACCC
>JAVTVY010029999.1:0-127550 GCA_036873755.1 Hanleya hanleyi
GGCCGATAAAGTAGTAGGCCCGGTGAATCTTTGGCTGCACTCTTTGTTCCAACAGGTGGATATAGGTCTGAACGATAAACTCATTAGTACGTCCACCAATACGTACCCGTACCGAGCCTACATGGAAACGCTGTTGTCGTACGGTATTGATGCCAAAGAATCACACTTACAAGCTGAGCTGTACTTCAGGGATAGACCCGGATACCTGAACAACATAACCGGTGGCAATGCTGGGTTCATGTCACGCAAAGGACTGGCAGCCGAAAGCAAGTCCATCGATATGATGGGACGACTGCACGCCGATCTGTTCATGCAAGACCGCTACATGATGAACGGTGTATCCATCAAGATCAAGTTGATCCGGTCCTTACCCACGTTCGCCTTAATGGCCGGTGGGGAGGGAGATATCCATTACAAGATCGTCATTGAAGATGCAGCCCTGTTTGTCCGTACGGTAGATTTGCAACAGGGTGTGTTGCTGAGTCACATGGAAGCCTTATCGAAAAAACCAGCCCTGTACCCCATCCGACGCGTACAGACCAAGGTGTTCTCTGTGCCAACAGGTACGATGATGGCCAATCGTGAAAATTTATTTCTAGGGGATCTGCCTAAACGTCTTACCCTGGCGTGTGTGACCAACACTGCATTCAATGGAAATTGGGCTGAGAATCCGTTCAAATTTCAACATTTCAACATTAACTTTGTGGCACTGCACGTGGCCGGCCATCAAATTCCAGCCCGTCCATTACAACCGGACTTTACTAACGGAAACTATGTGCGGACCTACCTGAACCTGTTTACAGCCACAGGACAAAACAACCAGGACGAAGGCAATACCATCAGTCGAGATGACTTTAGGCATGGGTACACATTGTTCGCCTTTGACCTCACCCCCACCTTGTAACACGATCATCAACTGGCTTTGCTGAAAAAAGGAAACCTACGGTTGGAACTGCGTTTCTCCAAACCTCTAGACAGCACCATTAACGTGATTTGCTACGCCGAGTTTGATAACGTCATCAGCGTGGATCAGCAAAGAAACGTGCTGTGTGACTACGCCAGCTAACATGGATACAGAGCAGCTGATGGACATACTCCAGCGAGATCCCAAGATCCCCTTTCGAGGTGTGTTTCCACGCAATGTGTTTCCTACCCACTCCACCACCCCAGCAGCCTACATCCTGAATACAGACACGAGGAGTCGACCCGGTGAACATTGGATAGCTGTGTACGTGGACACCCAAGGCCAAGGCGAATACTTTGATTCCTACGGACTTGCACCCCTACATGACGATTTGGTGAAATTCATGGACGTCTCTACTACAATGTGGCGTTGGAATACGCAAAGATTACAAGGACCCTTGAGTAGTGTGTGCGGACAGTACTGTGTGTTTTATCTCACTCACCGGAGTACAGGACATTCTATGCCTACCATTGTACATATGTTTGATGATTATTGTCAAGCCGAAGACCGTGATGTCCTCGTCTATGACTGGACGGCCTCTCGTTTTAATGTGCATGCTCCATTTCTCTGGTTAACTTAAAAATGTACTGCGCGCGCGCAGACCACTTGTTTATTGTTATGACGTTGTTGTTCTGACGTTCTGTTGAATAAAAGATGAAAAAACACAAAAAAATGATTTGACTTTCTCTTTTTATTTAAGTCAACAAGAAAGGATTAGACTATATATACAAATAGAATACAGGGTACAAATAGTAGGGGTTAAGGTACAAAAAAAGTTCTGCCAGGAGTAGGATTCGAACCTACGACAGCATTCGCCGACAGGCACTTACGCACCTGCGCCTTAGACCACTCGGCCATCCTGACTTTTACATTTGTGTATCAACAGTTATAGGTCGACATTGTTTTTTACAAGTCCAAGTAAGTGGTGCTCACACCGTCGGCCAACACTTTTCGTTTGGGATAAAAGAAAGTAAAGGCGTCTCGTTGCTGGATATAGGTGCGCATCTGATGGTCCACGACCCGGAATCCTCTGTTAGTGCCACTCGCACTGGCCTGGCTTTGCAACACGCCCAGGTAGAGAGCTTTGTCGATGGCAGGGTCACGTCGGTTGACGCCTTTACAACTAAATTTATTTTCCTCTCCTCCATCTCCTCCGTAACAGTAGTAGGTCTTAGAGGAGAGCGCAATCATAGCATCTCCGCTCCACTCCAGCTTGAAGAGCCCGGGTGTCCGCTTGTCGTAGGTGTAGTGATCGCGTCGGGGTAGCCACTGGTCCCGTTCCGCCTCATATTGTGCCCGTAACTCGGGTTTGACGAGTGACTCCCAGTCCGGGTTGGAAACGGCCATGTAGGCCGAATCGGTGTCCATTTCCATGAGTTGCCAGTCTGATGGATTAAAATACACACCCATAAAATCATATATGAATTCCAGCATCCTCAGCTTGGCCACCTGATAGACCATACATCCAATCTGCAGGGGTAAATTGTACCGGATAGTCTTCTTGGCTGAAGTGACTTCATAGGTGTCGTCATCGATCACCTCCACGGATCGAAACAGAGGAGAATTCACTTTTTTGCGGGCTTGGGTAGTAGTACAAATGTTCACGTTGACGTGCTTATCCTGGTTCGTTACCGTTTTTCCGTAATAACCATTGCCAGTGAGCTTCCAAGATTCAGCGATGATGGCCTGACTCGGGTATTCATCACCTTGACGACGGGCCTTCGTCACGAGGTCGGCATTCTCCGCAAAACAAGCCTCAGGTACGTACTGTATCACTTGATATATTTGAGTAATTTCCAAACCGTGGTTCATGTACCACTGCAGTAAGGGGGTGCCCAGCAAGAGTTTCTCGGCCCACATACTTCCAATCAACATGCGGCGAGGTTTAGGCAAACACTCGTGTTGCTCCGCATAGGCGCCCATGGTCTCTCCAATGTCAGCCCGACCCACCAGCGTGTTCTTGAAGATAGGCGGACACTGGGCGAAGAGGGGCTTGAGAGTGTCGGGAACATGCAAATCACATTCTACAAAGCCGTAGAGCTGCCCCGAACGAATGGCGTCCAACATCTGTGGCAGACTCAGCAGTCGCCGACGACTCAAGGGATACTCACGTTCTTTTAGGAACCGTTGTAAATGGGGCAGGGCCTGGCACATCGTGTGAAATTCACTCTCCCACATCTCAATCAGATGGTATCCTCGCTCTTTCACATAATCTCCGTTCGCCACTACTTCTTCCCGTAATTCTTGCGGTGTTTTTCCACGTCGCTCATTAAAGCGTCCAGCGCTGAAATGACATTCGTGGCCGTGCCAGTAACAGCCATAAAACTGGAAAACGGTCGGTGTTCCTTGTACAAGGGCAAACCCATCGACGGGGAGTCGGCGATCTCCTATCCGCTTCTCTGTGGCGTTGGTCTGGTGACGTATATATATTCCCCGTCGATAGGCTTCCCAGTCCAACCACTGGTCGGCGAGATGTTTGTACGGCGTCCGTTGCGGTGTAAAATGCCGACCTTCTGCCCACCAACGCGTATAATGCCCGCTGGGCATGGGTTGGGCCAGCGACCACAAGTACAAGGCATTGGCGTCAAATCCAATGATTTTGGCACAGGGTTTCCCACTGGGCAGAGTAGTCACATCCTTCTCATGGTAGCGGTGAAAAATAAGGCTAGGGCCGCCCACAATGTTCTGCTTCAAACAATCATGCATGTCTGCATCTTTTTGCTGAACCAGTGAAAAGTACGTAGAGCAATCTTGAAAAAGATGGCGAAGCGCGAGACCGGGTAAACTCAAGCACTCCTTGAATATATCCACGTGCATTTGGCGACGAAAGAGTTGCACCATTTTTTCCGCCGCTTCGAGGAAGGGAACCACATCTAGGTTGTTATACCACACCAGGAAATCACGCAACGTCTGCATATGTTCATCGTTCCACACTTGTTGGAGTTCGATGTAGGTGGCCTCCGGCAGAGCTTCCCCTTTCAGGTCATTGTAAAACGCTTCCCGGGATGGCAACTGGGTGTCTTCTAAGCGGTCCAGGCTCGTCATATAGGTGTAAGGAAAGTAACCTTTGGTTTGTGCACAGTCATAGGCCTTGACCCACTGATCATAGCTACAATTAGGAGCTAAATAGTTCCGTACATCGAGGAAATGCAGTGATGTGGTAGTGAGGGCCATGTGGTTGTTGATCTTTTTGATCACCGACTTGAGGGTATCGGACTGGGCCAAGTAAGGGTAGAGAAATTCCTTCACCATGTTCAAGTCGTATCGCCCCGAATTGAAGCCGAGCACCGGTAACTGAGCTAGGTATTGTTGGAACCGTAACTTCAATTTCGCCGCATACGATTTCGGTAAAGGGACATCCTGCGACTGCAGAGGCTGCGACTGCAGGGACTCGGACTCGGACTCGGACTCGGACTCTTCATTGTCGCTGAACGCTACACCGGGTTCAGGAATGCGGTCGTCCAGCTGGGCCAGTACGTCCTCGAACTTGGCCACCAACAATTCCGTACTGGCCGCACTGACTTCCTCTAAATACTCCATCATACGGGTGATCAACTCATGGGATTCTCCCGTGGACACGAAACACACCGGTGCAGCGTCATAGCCGGGCACGTTGGTTGAAATACTAACACTCAGAGGGATATGGCGCTGCGTCCACTGCGTTTTAGCCGAAAACATGTCCATGGGCTCTAACAGGGCCTCAAAATCATAGCATGCCCGGAAGGGAAAATAACGATCCTCTTCCGGTATCATCACACCCTCATCGGACAGTTCCTGGAAAATAGTAGGTGCATTATGATACACTCCACCCGGATATACTCGCTTGACACTGTTGTCACAGATTTTCTCGTGGCGATGTAAGTTGTAAGACTTTTTAAACACACGATGGCATTGGGCACAACTGAAAGACTGAGCGTACTGGCTCATATTGTTAATGAGCGAAAAATGACTCACGCCATTGTCATCGAACACATTGACTTTCATCGTAGCAGCATACCGTTCTGTTGATCGCCGAACCAATTCAGCCACAAATGTATCCTCCTCTTCGCATCGTAATCGATAAACAAAGATATTAATATCGAACAGTGTTTCCACGTCATCCAAATTCTTAAAGGGGACTCCACGGAAGTGCCGCTTATCCAAGTCTTGCTGCTCTAAATACTGTTCCCAATAGTCATCGGCCACTGTGTCACAAGCCTTGGGGTCACACTCGTCCAGATGCACGGCCAAACACCGAAACAGACATTTCCGGTCTTTGTAGGGTCCATGTGCCCCACGCGTTAATGCATACAGGCCTTTTCGACGAAGCAACCACGGGGGAAGTAGTACAGGAGCACCGATCGGGTGATCTCTCATTTTCGTGACGAAAAATGTGACGTTAGTCACCATTTCCACAAGCCATTGGGTATTGGGGCGTTGCAACCGAGCCCATTCCAATGGATCCAACGTAGTCAATTGGTCGATGAGTGGCTCCAGAGAAATCGCATCCGTCACCGTGAACGGCTGATCAAACACATAGGTATTATTGCTGGGATAATAATACCGCACCTGATCCGTCTCCTTGTGCCGTAAAATGTACCCGAATGTCATATTCAACTTGAACGCGGTCACCTGATCTTTGAAAATGTGCTCGGCATAGGTAGACAGATACGTCAGGTCCTCCAGCCGGAAATTATACAAGTCCAATATCGGGCGATTTCGATGGAAACAATGACGTATGGTGGGCCAGTGTCGTTTATAAATGTCGCTGACACGCGCATCTGCAGGCAAGACTTCAACCGGAGGTGCTGCTGGGTCCCAGGGAAAATCTTCTCCACGTCTCATGCTTTTCGTCTCATACAAGCGGATAGGCAAGCAGGCAGGCAGGCAGGCAGGCAGGGAGGCAGGTCAGGTCAGGTAAGTCAGATTGAATACACCCCTTTGCCTAAAATCGACTCCTTTTATACGTTTTCACCAATCCGCCATCTTGTACCCACCTCCCACCACATAACCCTCACGCATGCGCACATCGACAGAGGGTGGTGGGAGGTGGGTACAAAATGGCTGATACCCACCTCCCACCACCCTAAAAACCAGGCCGCCATGTTCTACCCACCTCCCACCACACATCCATCACAGGCCGCCATGTTGTACCCACCTCCCACCACACAACCCTCACGCATGCGCACATCCACACTTATCACGTCAATTGATGAAGGGTGGTGTGGTGGGAGGTGGGTTCAAAATGGCGATACCCACCTCCCACCACCAGCCAAATAGTGGTGGGAGGTGGGTACAAAATGGCGGATACCCACCTCCCACCACCCTCAAACCAAGCCGCCATCTTGTACCCACCTCCCACCACACAGCCACACAAGCCGCCATCTTGGACCCACCTCCCACCACACAACCTTCACGCATGCGCAACCCCTCACTTCTGACGTCAACCCAAGTTCTGCGCATGCGCAGTGAGAGGCCAGTGACAGTAAAGACTCTTTGTATACTACTCACATTGGGGAAAAGTGTCCGTCCTTGATTGCAATAGAAGATATTCTTTTCCATCACACAGGCAACACTGTCAGTTCCCGTGATTATTTACATGAAAGTCTACCCGTTTAATAGTAGAGATGACGGTTTCCTATTCGCTCCTTATGGGTGCATCGTGGAAGTAACGGTACCAGCATGTGAATATTGTGTCTTAGTATTTGTGTACCAAGTTTGGTGGCTGTAAACCACTTGCAAGGGTGTCTACCACTAGGTATATTTGTGACAAGTTTGTGGCTTGCAAGGGTGTCTGTCAGCCCAGTTACATAATCAGATGCCAGTAACCTATTCGTCCCCTAGCGGTGGATCGTTGAACTAACGGTACCAGCATGTAGGCATTGTCTCGTAGTATACGTGTACCAAGTTTGATCTCAACCACTTGTAAGGGTGTCTACCAGCCCAGTTAATTATTCATATGCCAGTTACCTATTCGCCCCCTAGCGGTGGATCTTGGAACTAACGGCGCCAACATGTAGGTGTTGTATCTTAGTACATTTGTACCAAGTTTGGTGGCTCTGAACCACTTGCAAATTGGTGTCCACCAGCCCATTTGATTATTCAGATGGCAGTTACCATTTCGTCCCCTAGCGGTGGATCGTGGAACTAACGGTATCATTATTTAGGTATTGTCCCCTAGTATACGTGTACCAAGTTTGGTAGGTCTAAATCACTTGCAAGGGTGTCTACGGACGCTATCTGTGACAGACAAACAATCAAACATACGGACATTTCAGGCCGTCTCCTTTAATAGTAGCGCGGTTCGAAGTTCGAAGTCCAGGTAATCCCTAAATCATCGAAGAGGATTTATTTCGACCTTTTTTGGTGTTTCGGAGGAGTTCTCGAGTCGTTGCGTCTATTACACAATCTCGTACATTTCATTCCCAGCGGTTGTTTTGAATTAGCGCGTCGGTATCTGAAGCCCGCGGTTTTCGCTTTGACACCCGATGTCGATTTCAGCCTAACTTCAAAGATAGACTGGCCGGCGATGAAATTCGAACCAGTCAAAACTCAAACCTCCCTGCGGATTGGCCTGATGAGCTGCTTCAGCGCGCTTACTGATTGGTTCGGTTCAGTGGAGACCCGTCGAGCTATTTATATCCAGAACCAAGCCAGTGTATCGATCGAAACCTACCTGGCTCGCGACGATGGCTCGAAATATGCCTAAATTAAAAAACAACAAAAACGAGATTAAAACGTAAACAGCGGTGTCGAGTGTTTGAAATTGGGAGTTTGGGTTTTCCTTCGCGTCTTTCTGTAATTTTAGTAAGGATCCTCTAATATACTCGTCCATAGTTCGTATGAGGATCACGGCCAAGTCGGAGGATTAGACCTAGGGCTTTTCAATGGGGTCTTTCCGCATTTATCCGTGGACAATGCTGTCTTGACTCGGTGTCGGTGACACTGGTTCACAGCACGTGGGCAACCTCGTGCACGGGTTCTCATGACCTCTCCCCTATGTTTATAACATGGAGAGTGTTTTTTTCATTTATTGATAACTGATGTAAATATGATAATATGGATGAAATATTCCTGCTATTCCCAGAAATGACCAATAAGCTTACATTGATGATAATTTTGGCAACTTCAGGTCGAAAATATACCATTTATCATCGATTAAAATATATTCTGGGTTAAAGTCATTTGGAAGCGCTCGGATTGAAGAACCGCAGCTCAAGCGGCCAGCCAGGTGTCGGTGCACTGCTCGCTGCCATCGAGACCAAACAGCATTATCCAGGGATTAAATTGATCTGTAGTGGACATTGCCAATTGAAGGATCGACCAATATATCAGAATATGACACCTTCAATCACAATTGCATCAGTGTTGGTTGAGGTTAGAACAAGCCCGTCGCTACTCATGGTGCGTGTGGTGCGAACGCATCCCTCTTCTTGCTCGTAGATTATTTTTTTTTTGCATTTCATTCCAAATGACATAAAATGATGAAAACTATATAACATATGAAACTCCATTTGGTTTTTAAAATACGCTAAAATACAGGAAATCAAGCGTAAATATTCAAAATTTTCCGGGGGAGGGGGGAGGTCATGCCGCCGGACCATCTAGAAAAGCGCGCCCCTGGCGTGCATTCCTGGGATGGTAAGAAATAGGAAATTGAAAACATTTGCGTCCCCCTGTAGAATGTACGTCCTGTAGAAGTTAATGGATCAGATATATATCATAAAACATGAATTCCACCATGACGGAATCACCGTTGGGAAGACTTTTTTTTTATTCAAAGCCATGTACTCGAAAGTCTTCATGTAGTTTTTAGCCCACCATCACCAGATGGTGGGCTGTTCAAATCAGTTTTCGTCCGTGGTCCGTCGTCCGTCAGTCCGGACGTCCGTCGTCCGTCCGTCCGTCGTCCGTCCGTAAACAATTCTTGTTATCGCGATTTCTCAGGAACTACTGCATGGATCTTTTTCAAATTTGATACACAGGTGCCCCTTGGGGTCTAGTTGTGCAAGATACCTTTTCTGGTCTGATTCGAAAATCCAATATGGCCACCAGGCAGCCATCTTGGATTTTCCCATGAAACCTTGTTATCGCGATTTCTCAGAAACTACTTCATGGATCTTTCTCAAATTTGGTACACAGGTTCCCCTTGTGGTCTAGTTGTGCAAGATACCTTTTCTGGTCCGATTCGAAAATCCAATATGGCCACAAGGCAGCCATTTTGGATTTCCCCATGAAACCTTGTTATCGCGATTTCTCAGGAAATACTGCATGGATGTTTCTCAAATTTGGTACACAGGTTCCCCTTGTAGTCTAGTTGTGCAAGATACCTTTTCTGGTCCGATTCGAAAATCCAATATGGCCACCAGGCAGCCATCTTGGATTTCCCCATGAAACCTTGTTATCGCGATTTCTCAGGAACTACTGCATGGATCTTTCTCAAATTTGGTACACAGGTCCCACATGGTGTCTAGTTGTGCAAGATACCTTTTCTGGTTCGATTCGAGAATCCAATATGGCCGCCAGGCAGCCATCTTGGATTTCCCCATGAAACTTAGTTATCGTCATTCCTCAGGAACTACCGCATGGATCTTTCTCAAATTTGGTACACAGGTTCTCCTTAGGGTTTAGTTGTGCAAGATACCTTTTTTCGGTCCGAATCGAAAATCCAGTATGGTCACAAGGCGGCCATCTTGGATTCCCCCAAGAGACCTTGTTATCGAGATTTCTCAGGAACTACTGCATGGATCTTTCTCAAATTTGGTACACAGGTTCGCCTCGGAGTCTAGTTGTGCAAGATATCTTTTCTGGTCTGATTCGAAAATCCAATATGGCTACAAGGCAGCCATCTTGGATTTCCCCATGAAACCTTGTTATCGCGATTTCTCAGGAACTACTTCATGGATCGTTCTCAAATTTGGTACACAGGTTCCCCTTGGGGTCTAGTTGTGCAAGATACATTTTCTGTTCCGATTCGAAAAACCAATATGGCCGCCAGGCAGCCATCTTGGATTTCCCCATGAAACTTTGTTATCGTCATTTCTCAGGAAGTACCGCATGGATCTTTCTCAAGTTTGGTACACAGGTTCACCTTAGGGTCTAGTTGTGCAAGATACCTTTTCCGGTCCGAATAGAAAATCCAATATGGCCACCAAGCGGCCATCTTAGATTTCCCCATGAAACTTTGTTATCGTGATTTCTCAGGAACTACTGCATGGATCTTTCTCAAATTTGGTACACAGGTTCCCCTTGCCGCCTAGTTGTGCAAGATACCTTTTCTGGTCCGATTCGAAAATCCAATATGGCCACCAGGCGACCATATTGGATTTTCCCATGCAAATCTATTATCGTGATTTCTTAGAAAGTACTGCAGGGATCTTCTTTAAATTTGGTACACAGATTCCCCTTGTGGCGCAGTTGTGCAAGATACCTTTTTTGGTCCGATTCGAAAATTCAATATGGCCGCCAGGTGGCCATCTTGAATTTCCCCTTGAAACATTGTTATCGTGAATTCTCAGGAAACATTTCATGGATCTTTCTGAAATTTGGTACACAGGTCCCACATGGGGCCTAGTTTTGCCAGATACATTTTTTGGTCCGATTCGAAAATCCAAGTTACGCTTCAAATTAATACGGTATTCCCGAGTTGTGACGTTGCATCACAAGAGTAGGCGGATCAAACGGTGGGGCATATTCTATATATTGACTATAGAGAATATCCATATCTTCATCTTCCATATCAAGGAGTTCAAATAATTCGGAATTATATATGTATTTCTTCAAATTTTGAGTCAGTTTTCTTTAGTCCATGCAGTTGCAAGTGAACTGCCCCACCCTTTCGTCTGCCGGCGGGTCAGCTACATGAAGGGACGTCACTCTTGTGACACAATGTCACAACTCGACAACTGTAGACTACTGCATGCTTCGATGCAAGGGAGATGATCAGGATTCAGACACTTTCGCAGGGCTTCGTGTTTAGAATTAAGTACGCGATCTAAACATAGTCCACGTCAAAATATTTAGGAGAGGGTATTTGAAAGTCAGGCGAGTGGATGCAATATAATACAATATAAAATATGTACGTGAGCTAAAAATCACTCTCGTGACATGAATTTACGTAAGTGTTTGCGTGCAGGTGAAACACGAAGCCCTGTTTCGAAGTTTCAACATAACTGCGCGGACCGGATCCCTTTAGTATTAAGTATTGTACCATCTTACTATTTTCGAGCATGGTATCTCAAAAGAGATATATCAAACTAGCCCAGTAAACAGAACAGAATTAGCATTCGTTCCTAATTATAAAATCTTAAGTGTGCCAAAGTGTCAAAGAGATTTGTCTTCGCTTCCAGTACCCAATGATGACACGCGCAAAAAAAAAAAAAAAAAAAAAAATACTACAAAACGAAGACGAAGGATCCTCCGTTTCAGACTAACTTTGCTCATTTCTCTTGTACTATAACAACCGACATAAGTACAGTTTCTAGAAATCTTGAAACTCCTGAAACTTATATCTTGGTGTTTTCCAGTGTCCCTTTTTCGATCTTTTTCGTTCTGATTCGAAATTCTGTAAACAAAATTACAAATCAATCGTCTTAGTAACAATGGACAAAAAGATCCTCTTGTCATTAGCTTACAATTATCGGACAATGGTGGGCGCCAAGATCCTTCAGGATCTCTCGTATGTTTAGTTTGCTATGCTATATGACATCTGTTCACGGATCCATGGAAAAATCTACAGATGATCCAGCATTTTCAGTAAATCATGCTTCGACATGCTTGTGACGGAATCACCTGAAACGGACATGACTCTTGTCTATTTTTTTGCTGCTCTGTTTCAATCTGATTATTCTTATATGACATCTCTTACTAACATACAGTACCGAAGGATGATAAGATTATTTTCCTCGTCAGAAAAACGCGATTGAATCATCACAGGGGTTAAATCTAGTTCGTGACGGAATCACCACAAAATCGTGACGGAATCACCACAAAATCGCGAGTGCCCTTTTTGAATCTTCTCGGTAAAAGAGCTTTATTAATTACACATTTTCTAAAAAAAAATATTCCTAGGGTGAATTTATCACTTCTACTTATAAAATTAAAACTCTGAACTCTTATTTTTATCAAGGTATACAGTTCCCGGTCACATGCATATCTTTTCTACAGATGTTTCAAAATAGTATATTTCAGTAAAATGCACCGATGTGGCCTGGTGGCTAGCCCGTTCTGCATATTCGATATGCAAATTGAAGACTCAAATCATTACTTCTTTTATTGTAAACAATACGACAATATAAGAAGGGAATTATTTAACTCTCTTGTCGATTTTTTCCCAGTCTCTCTGGATCTTATTCTGTTTGGCAATCGCAGCCTAAATAACAAGGAAAATGAAATTATCTTTAAGCAAGTGCGCATATTTATTAAAAGATCTGCCAGATTTTGTTGATGCCACAAACACCACTCACCCCTTACCCCATGCACATTCTACAGTTTTATTAATTGTAATGATGATGCTATGTGCATTATTCGCAGGTGCTGTCTGACTGCTTTATTGTCCCCCCCTACTTGGTAGGGGAGGGACTTGGAAACACCGGTGTCCGTAATTCCGTAATTCTGTAATTCCGTAAGATTTTCTTGTCCGGACAATAACTCGTGAACGATTTAACCGATCAACTTCAAACTTGGGGTGTGCCTTGACATTGGCGAGAGGACGGTTGAGATTGTTTTTCAGCAATGTGCGTAATCCAATATGGCCGCCGTCAGTCATATTGGATTATAAGCAGTTGGATCTTGTCCGGACAATAACTCGAGAACGATTCAGACGATCTACTTCATACCTGGGGAGTGCCTTGACATTGTTGAGAGGAGGATTGGGATTGTTTTTCAAGGACATACTTAATCCAATATGGCCACCATCGGCCATACTGGATTTCATTGGATTTTAAGCAGTTTGATCTTGTCCGGACAATAACTGGAGTACGATTCAACTGATCTACTTCAAACTTGGGGAGTGCCTTGACATCGGTGAGAGGAGGATTGGGATTGTTTTTCAGCAATGTGCATAATCCAATATGGCCGCCGTCAGCCATATTGGATTATAAGCAGTTGGATTTTAGATTTTCTAACTCGTGAACGATTTAACAGATCAACTTCAAACTTGGGGTGTGCCTTTGGTGAGAGGACGGTTGGGATTGTTTTTCAGCAATGTGTGTAATCTAATATGGCCGCCGTCAGCCATATTGGATTATAAGCAGTTGGATCTTGTCCGGACAATAACTCGAGAACGATTCAGACGAACTACTTCAAACTTGGGGAGTGCCTTGACATCGGTGAGAGGACGGTTGGGATTATATTTTAGCAATGTGCATAATCCAATATGGCTGCCGTCAGCCATATTGGATTATAAGCAATTGGATCTTGTCCGGACAATAACCCGAGAACGATGTAACCGATCAACTTCAAACTTAGGGTGTGCCTTGACATTGGTGAGAGGACGGTTGGGATTGTTTTTCAGCAATGTGCGTAATCTAATATGGCTGCCGTCAGTCATATTGGATTATAAGCAATTGGATCTTGTCCTGACAATAACTCGAGAACGATTCAACCGATCTATTTCATACCTGGGGAGTGCCTTGACATTGTTGAGGGGATATATGAGATATCATATATAAGCAGTTGGATCTTAGATTTTCTTGCCTGGACAATAACTCGTGAACGATTTAACCGATCAACTTCCATCTTGGGGTGTGCCTTGACATTGGCGAGAGGACAGTTGGGATTGTTTTTCAGCAATGTGCGTAATCTAATATGGCCGCCGTCAGCCATATTGGATTATAAGCAATTGGATCTTGTCCGGACAATAACTCGAGAACGATTCAACCGATCTACTTCATACCTGGGGAGTGCCTTGACATTGTTGAGGGGATATATGAGATATCATCAAGCAAAAAAAATCGACCATAGAGGTCCATGGCCCCCGCAGCAGCAGCGCCAGTTATGGTGGATGTAATCCACCTTAACTGGTGCTGCTAGCGGGGGACATGGATGTGCATGTATATACATGTATATGTGTGTATATGTGAATATGTATATATGTATATGTATAGTGAGTGAATAGGACCTAACGTCGCTCCCATAATGTATATGTGCATGTATGTCTGTATGTATATATAAATATATTGACCCTTTTTCCGAATTCTTACTATGCATATATATATGTATATATGCGCCTATCGTATAAGCATGACATGCAAGCATACAGAAGTTATACGTAGTTACGATTAAGTGAAATGTACATATCAGTACGCAAATGTTTACACCATATTAACCTTTACATATATATATATCAAGTTTTTGTTCATTAAGCCATGTACTATACTGTAATTTCTTTTATTGTAATTAGGAGAAGGTCTAGTAAGTTGTAAGAACTTGTACCTAATCCTATTGCAATATTTGCAATAAAATGTGTTTATAACAGCAAAATGCAACTGTTCTTCCTTGACAATTTCGAATTTCCTGAGTTCTTCAGGTTCAAAACTTGCGGGAAAAATATTTCGCGATTAAAACACATTTTCTCTGTTATTGACGTGTCCCCGGAGATCATAGGAAGCGAATAGAAAAAACAGCATGCTAATATATGGTTTACGAAAGAATGTGGGGTGAATTTTATGCGAAAAAGGGTTGTCTTTAGCGATGTCCGCTTTTTCGTGGAATTCATGAAAATCACTGCAATGTATACGTGATAGTCAAACCCACATTCACACGTTCTTCGACGATGTCTTGCGCCACTTTTGACTGACCATGAAACTTGGGTATTCTTTTTATGAAAGACAGTTTTCTGTGCAGTATTATAATGGCATTAATTTTTGCTCCGCAAACGTAAGAGCAAGAGGGAATTTTCTTGGTTAATCGTCACACCTCCTTTCTACGGGATAACATTGCGACCAGAAACAAGAGTGGTCATTGGAACATGTCTCTAAGCGTTTCAATTTATTTTAGATCGGCATCGTCGGTAGGACCGGTGCGGGTAAGAGCTCATTGGTATCAGCGTTGTTCCGATTGGCTGAACCATCCGGTGAACTATGGATCAGTGGGATAGATGTGATGAAACTCGGACTGCATGACCTCCGCCAGAAAATATCGGTGATCCCACAGGTATAATAAACCCCTATTAAATAGTTATGTGTACATTTAATTATTAGTTATTTAATTAATTGATTAATTAATGATTAAATAATTAATTTAGTCTACATTTTATTTATGTGTACAGTGTCGTCTCAGTTCCCGGGCTAGCTTATCCAATTCCGCTTAAGGTGGCTCCCTGGTTACAAGAATGACTGTTCCGCGCAGCCTCTTGCGCATAGCAATTACCTCCCTTGTAATCGTACTCTTGTGAGCGAATGGATAGAATGAGATACTTTGACATGCAGCGTTTAGGGTGCAGTCCATAGAGCCTTGGTATCGCTCCTCCGTCTTTTCGAGTTGCCAAAATATGCAGAAAACCCATATTAAGGTACATATTTTCTTCATGGGAATGCTCATACCATTAATTTAACATACAAGTCAGTTATGCAAACTTAACCCGAGATAAATTTTCTTTCCTTGGAACGTACTCCAAATTTTCTGGAAAATCTACTGAAATGACCCAAAATACGCCATATTTCGTTCATTTCCTGAAAAAATCTTGACAATTGATTTCAATAAGATTTCTCCCCAGTGTTCCCCGTCTCGAGGCAAGATAAAAAAGCTATTCAAAATATGGGGTCGACCACGCCGATTTTTGTCACATATTCCATATGCAACATAACCTGATTTTTAAACACCTGAAAAACGTACTTCGCGGCCCGACTCGCCATATAGCTCAATCGAGCCACCCATCCTCAGAAGCTTGGTACTATAAATACTAATTACCAAAATGGAAGGATAATTACCATGTGGTCAGACCCGGGCGCTCTGCTGTATAAAAAGTTTTGAGGGGGATCAATAATCCGAAACTATGGACTACTTCCTATATGAATAAGGTGTATTTTATTGAAAAAGTATTGCTGGCGCATAATAGTCTGCGAGAGTATACGAGTACACTAGTATATCAAACTTGCTACGCTGATAAACAGCTTGTATCACTGACGTCCCTGCTCTCCTTGTTCTCCCGCTGATTCATATCGCATATTTCGCGCCTCTTGGCCGTAAGGGGGCGCTCTGCACAGGTCAACCACCAATGACCAATGAATATCACTCTTACGGAAGAGTCTTGTTCCGCTTTGTTTATCATGGCAACCAACATCGGGCATCCGCCACCTTTTCTCTCAGTGGGTGAGAGGTCTTTCGGCCAGTCACCATTAAATGTTTCCATCAAATTACAACGCCGCCAAGATTAGTCTCTCGGTAACAGTAATAAATTACCCAGCGTATATTTGTATATGACATCTAATGAGTGATAACTGTGTGGAAAAACTTGAGAAACTAGGGAACTATTTGTTCACAATCAACTGTGTATTACAGCTATATGAGTTGTCTCCCTCTTCAAACGTTCATATGTCGTTAACGGCAAAAATAACAATAAACGGACGGCAAAACAGCTCTAATTACTTTAATTTCGGAGTTAAGAGTGAACAGATTTTTGGATAACTTCCTCCATTGTTTTGTAAGGTTCGTCAACTGATTGCAAATATTTGATCACCGATACCTTCAAATAATTAACAAATAATTCCCTGTAAATGTTGTTAATATCTCACTGATAAGACCACGCTTTATCATCATGAGTATATAAGGAGATCAAGCTGCCTACATTGGTAACGTAAAAACACCGTTCAATTGTTACAGATTTTGAATTGAATATTGACTGTTAATAAATACGGGGAAAAGTTGAGAGATGCGGTAAGAGGGGTTGTCGATGTCAAAATATTGGCATGGATCTCACTATAAGGCATGACTGTTTAGAATGTGAGTGTGGCGTAATTTCGATCACGTGAGGTAGTTAGCCAATCGTGGTTAGTATGAAGAATCTGGTTACCTCCGAGCTATTACGGCACAGCGATTGGGTATCCAGCTAAAGCGCCCCCTTACGGCCAAGAGGCGCGAACTAGACGATGTGAATCAGCGGGGGAACAAGGAGAGAAGGGACGTCAGTGATACAAGCTGAATAGTATGAGCGTACAAACTTGCCAGATAAGGGCCTTTTGGTTGAATATCCGGCCCTTCCCTTTCTCCCTACCCTATCTCTGTTTTGGTGGGTTTTTCCATCTGAAATCGACATTTTGAGATAAGACTTCAAATGTTATCGTAATAACCATGACGATGGCTTCGCAGAAATTGTCCGAATTATAATCTCACTTATATCAGAAAGGCACAGAATATGTAAAAATAACTGGAATTATGGTCAAATTGATGTTAAATTTTTACTTTCCTCCGTCTGGTAAATATCGAAAATTCTCTCAGAATCTTCAAAAATAATTGCTAAGACGCAAATAATTATTACCTATTCACCATATTTAATATTGTCGACGATCTTTACGTTGGGAAATATCATGTTGAGTATTTAATTTGGTGTTAGTGTCCAAGATAATGCATTTTAGATGCCATAGTCGCCCTGTCCAAGGGGAGGTAAATCTGTATAGTCCTGCTTGGCAACATATTTTATCGGCGTAGTTGTTCTATGTTACAGTTGAAAATTTCTATATATTCTGCCCGACATTCGAAAGATCTGAATGCGCACATTAAAATGGTATAAAAGTGAACAAATTGAGCAAAAATGACGAGGCAAATGGCTTATTACAAGTCAGCAGAGCGTATCATACGTCATAGTATATATTGCTGTATATAAGGTATTGCATATAGAGTGCAGTCCACAGTAGACCCCTCGTTGCTGGAAATGGAGCCTTGGTATCGCTCTTCCGTTTTTCCGATTTGCCAAAACATGCAGAAAACCCATATAAAAGTACGAATTGTCTTCATATGAATGCTCATACCATTAATTTAACATACAAGCCAGTTATGCCAAACTTAACCCGAGATAAATTTTCTTTCCTTGACATGCAGCGTTTAGGGTGCAGTCCACAGTAGACCCCTCGTTGCTGGAAATAGAGCCTTGGTATCGCTCATCCGTCTTTCCGAGTTGCCAAAACGTGCAGAAAACCCATATAAAAGTTCATAATTTCTTCATGGGAATGCTCATATCATTAATTTAACACACAAGCCAGTTATGCAAACTTAACCCGAGATAAATTTTCTTTCCTTGGAACGTACTCCAACTTTTCTGGAAAATCTACTGAAATGACCCAAAATACGCCATATTTCGTTCATTTCCTGAAAAAATCTTGACAATTGATTTAAATAAGATTTCTCCCCAGTGTTCCCCGTCTCGAGGCAAGATAAAAAAGCTATTCAAAATATGGTGTCGACCACGCCGATTTTTGTCACATATTCCATATGCAACATAACCCTATTTTAAACTCCTGAAAAACGTACGAAACTGAGGCTGACGAAGGTTGATTTCGCGGCCCGACCCGTCATGATATAGCTCAATCGAGCCACCCATCCGCATATGTCATTTGAAAGGAATGGTAGTACTCAGAAGCTTGGTACTATAAATACTGATTACCAAAAAAGAAGGATAATTACCATGTGGTCAGACCCGGGCGCTCTGCTGTATAAATTTTTTGGACCAATAATCCGAAACTATGGACTACTTCCTTACGTTTCAGCGGCTCAGTTTGTGAGCAATTGATAAATTATCCCTCGTGACCTCATGACGTCGAATGTCAAAATCTTTGTTGGCGTGGCATTTGTCGACGTCATGATGTTGCATTGTTGGAACTTCATGCAAAATGGCGAGAAAAGGTGTGGCAGTAGGTAGATTCAGAGCCCCATTCATGCCCTTTTTGGATGGCGACCTACCTTAAGTTTGAGTTATTTAAAAACTACATGTTTCAAGGAATACATATTAAAAAATGAGAAAATTGACATGACATTTGAATATTCTGAAAACAATTATGTCTCAAGTATTGGGTGTTTTACATAGTATTCACATTGTACCAATTTGCCACAGGTACACGTTATACAACTGGAAATTAGGAAAAAGGTAATACGCTATGCCCCAAATTTTATATCATTTTCTGATATAGGATGAACTTCCTGAGCTATAAAATAAATATGGGAAAAATGACATGACTTTGCACCGAAACCAGGGAGCCACCATAAGTCAATGCTAGTGGCCTTCTTAGCCTTCTGAGATACTTCATAGCCTCCACATGAACAGCTGCAATAAAAGCGCGGCTGAGATACTAAGGCTACATCTGGATGTGAGGTACCAAGGGAAGCTTTCCCTTCGAGTAATATGGTTGCATTTTAGTTGCCAGACGTCAATTTTTCCCACCTCGTACATATCGCTCCAATTTAATGCATCCAGCATATTTATAGCATGACTGTATGTCTGTTCGGAAGGGAAATGTCATTTTATCTGGGCTCGGAAAATTCAAATTACAAGCGTCTGGTCCGTCATTCATAATTCAACCGTCGCCCATTAGAGAATATCTGCGTCCATAATCCAAAGACCTATTCCATATTCCATATAACAGTATTAGCACCAAATTCAAAAAGATACATAAACATAGGCTTGTTTCTTGCAAGAGAGAAGCGGTCAACAGTTTTCAATGATGCCGGCAAGACATCATGATGTTCCAAAAATATCAAATCCGTATCGCTGATGTCACACGACTGCTCGATAACAAGAAGCTCTCACAATCGCAAAATCTACCGAATGACAGTTGATTAAAATATATTTGACGGTGGGTTTATCCTTAATTGGAGCGTCTAACGTTCCGGTAATTCAATATAGGAATGATTGATATAAATCCGATGAGACCTGTAGATTAACTGTTCATCAAGAAAATCAGGCATACTTGTAATATTTGCATATCAATATATATATATTGCCGTGCACTTTTTCGTAGCATTATGTGATATAGATTTGTCTCATTAGTTTTATAAGGCTCAAACAAATAAATGATGTGTTTCCTGTAACGGCTCAGAAAAATCCAGGTATGTAGATAGGGATTTTTTTTTATTACATTTTCTTACCTAAAATTAACTGAACATGTCTGCCTAATGATCCAAACCATGTCATGAGCAAAAAAACCCAACCAAATAAATAAAAATAAAAATAAAAATGAACAAAACTGATGTTCAGTGTATTCGAGTCTGTAAAATTCTCCCTTTTACCTCGATAGATACTTTGACTTTAAGACTAGTGTTTTTATAATGAGGTAGGTCAATATATTTGTGTAGTTCTTTTTCCAAAATGCCATAAAAACTTTTGAGGTGGGCACATTTTTTCCAGGTAGGTCGGGTTACCGGAAACATATTTTTCTTCTTTTTTTTTAGGCCCATAGATTATTCTCATCTATTCTCAGTCGGAAACGTTTGGTCAGACTATAATCAAACGTTTATAAGAACGATCATTTACAACTGACAAATGAATATTTGCTAAAGGATGAAGAAGTTTCGATTTTTATTTCATGCAATGAGAAACCCACGGTCAAACATATATCAATTACATGTATACATTTTGCGATTGTAAGACCTTCTTTTTATCGAGCAGTTAGTTTGGAATATATTTTCAGGCGTGTGAGATAAGATTTTATCCTAAATTATTTGAGCAATCGGCTTGTTAAGAGTACGGTATTGCAGTCGTCGAACCTTTTCTCCAAAATATTAAATTATACTATTCACTCGAAAATATTTCTTTATTTTCTTTGTACGGAAAATTAACGTGAGTTGCTGTGCGTCTGTCAGGCTAGAAATAGACTAAATTAGCCGGCGAGCACCTCCAGTAATCCACGCGAGTTCATTTAACAAGTGATGACCAAATGCTCAAGTAATTATCTATCTTCAAACTTTATAATAAATAATATTGCTAATTAAGTAAAATTTAGACTGGGTTATAAGTCATTTAGCTTCGCAGAAGAAACCATCGGTCATATATTGAAGAAAATCACACCTCTGCAGTTTTTGTATATTTTATCCGCTAAAAGAATTACTGTGGGTTTTTTTTTCAGATTGCCTTCTAATAACTCGCTTGCTATTTAGCGTATAACTTCCTGAGCTATAACTTCCTGAGCTATAAAATAAATATGGGAAAAATGACATGACTTTGCACCGAAACCAGGGAGCCACCATAAGTCAATGCTAGTGGCCTTCTTAGCCTTCTGAGATACTTCATAGCCTCCACATGAACAGCTGCAATAAAAGCGCGGCTGAGATACTAAGGCTACATCTGGATGTGAGGTACCAAGGGAAGCTTTCCCTTCGAGTAATATGGTTGCATTTTAGTTGCCAGACGTCAATTTTTCCCACCTCGTACATATCGCTCCAATTTAATGCATCCAGCATATTTATAGCATGACTGTATGTCTGTTCGGAAGGGAAATGTCATTTTATCTGGGCTCGGAAAATTCAAATTACAAGCGTCTGGTCCGTCATTCATAATTCAACCGTCGCCCATTAGAGAATATCTGCGTCCATAATCCAAAGACCTATTCCATATTCCATATAACAGTATTAGCACCAAATTCAAAAAGATACATAAACATAGGCTTGTTTCTTGCAAGAGAGAAGCGGTCAACAGTTTTCAATGATGCCGGCAAGACATCATGATGTTCCAAAAATATCAAATCCGTATCGCTGATGTCACACGACTGCTCGATAACAAGAAGCTCTCACAATCGCAAAATCTACCGAATGACAGTTGATTAAAATATATTTGACGGTGGGTTTATCCTTAATTGGAGCGTCTAACGTTCCGGTAATTCAATATAGGAATGATTGATATAAATCCGATGAGACCTGTAGATTAACTGTTCATCAAGAAAATCAGGCATACTTGTAATATTTGCATATCAATATATATATATTGCCGTGCACTTTTTCGTAGCATTATGTGATATAGATTTGTCTCATTAGTTTTATAAGGCTCAAACAAATAAATGATGTGTTTCCTGTAACGGCTCAGAAAAATCCAGGTATGTAGATAGGGATTTTTTTTTATTACATTTTCTTACCTAAAATTAACTGAACATGTCTGCCTAATGATCCAAACCATGTCATGAGCAAAAAAACCCAACCAAATAAATAAAAATAAAAATAAAAATGAACAAAACTGATGTTCAGTGTATTCGAGTCTGTAAAATTCTCCCTTTTACCTCGATAGATACTTTGACTTTAAGACTAGTGTTTTTATAATGAGGTAGGTCAATATATTTGTGTAGTTCTTTTTCCAAAATGCAATAAAAACTTTTGAGGTGGGCACATTTTTTCCAGGTAGGTCGGGTTACCGGAAACATATTTTTCTTCTTTTTTTTTAGGCCCATAGATTATTCTCATCTATTCTCAGTCGGAAACGTTTGGTCAGACTATAATCAAACGTTTATAAGAACGATCATTTACAACTGACAAATGAATATTTGTTAAAGGATGAAGAAGTTTCGATTTTTATTTCATGCAATGAGAAACCCACGGTCAAACATATATCAATTACATGTATACATTTTGCGATTGTAAGACCTTCTTTTTATCGAGCAGTTAGTTTGGAATATATTTTCAGGCGTGTGAGATAAGATTTTATCCTAAATTATTTGAGCAATCGGCTTGTTAAGAGTACGGTATTGCAGTCGTCGAACCTTTTCTCCAAAATATTAAATTATACTATTCACTCGAAAATATTTCTTTATTTTCTTTGTACGGAAAATTAACGTGAGTTGCTGTGCGTCTGTCAGGCTAGAAATAGACTAAATTAGCCGGCGAGCACCTCCAGTAATCCACGCGAGTTCATTTAACAAGTGATGACCAAATGCTCAAGTAATTATCTATCTTCAAACTTTATAATAAATAATATTGCTAATTAAGTAAAATTTAGACTGGGTTATAAGTCATTTAGCTTCGCAGAAGAAACCATCGGTCATATATTGAAGAAAATCACACCTCTGCAGTTTTTGTATATTTTATCCGCTAAAAGAATTACTGTGGGGTTTTTTTTCAGATTGCCTTCTAATAACTCGCTTGCTATTTAGCGTATAGATATAAAATTTGAACTCAACACTGCAAATGCAGAACTAAATAATCGCGCCTCATCTTTTCTAAGATTGATTCTGTTCTAAAGATATCCGTGATGTAGTTGAAGGGAAGTAGAGGGGCTTTGAGGATCACAATTGTCGAAATTTAAACTGTAATAAAATCATTTACAAGACGAAAAAAAAAAATGAAGCAGGCTAATTCTGTTTGAAAGCAATTATAGGAATCTGGAAGTTCAAAGATTTTTGATGAATACTTTAAGTTATTACGGTGATATTTGAAGGCTAAATTGTCACAAACCGCTCCATTCAAGTTCATATAATTCAATTGTAGTAATCAGAAAAATACTATTGTCACTAAATACTGGTTTTACTAATGAACAGCTTGGGGATAATTTATAATTTGTTTTGGTGATATCATTAATAGCAATCTTAATCAGGAAACAATAATAAGGTGTCAAAATTTGTATCGTCAAGTATACCATCACGTTAAATGAACTTATTTTACATACTATTCTTTGGTGCGTTTTATCTGTCATTAATTGTTAGTCTTTTTACTAAACAGTTCAATATTGCTCGTCGCTGTATAGCCGAAATATTGATCTACGCGAAGTAAGCCAATTTGCGCTTTTTAGTGCAAGTTAATCCCTGGACAGTGCTGTCTGGCCTCGATGGCAGTGGGCGATGGACCGACACATGACTGGCCGCTTGAGCTTCGGTTCGTCAATCCGAACGATTCCCTATATCTTTAACCCAGAATATATTTATAATCGATGATAACTGGTATATTTTCGACCTGAGGTTGCCAGGGTGGTTATCATCAATGTAAACTTGTTGATCCTTTGTTAGAGTGGTGGGAATATTTTCATATTTCCATTATAATATTTACACCAGTTATCAATACTTCAAAACCCGTTCCATGTTATAAACATAGGGGACGGATCATGAGGAGAACCCGAAACTCACGATGGCCCGCGGTATGTGCCCCAGTGTCGCCGGGGCAAGACAACATTGTCCAAGGATTAATGTGAAATATCCTCATTCTCTCTTGCACTGATCTGCCGTCTTTATGTTTTATTCATGTAAGTGACCAAATATCTATTACAGGATCCTGTGTTATTCGGTGGAAGTCTGAGGCGGAACCTGGATTTATTTACAGAACATACAGATTCAGAACTTTGGCAAGCTTTAGCGCAAGTACATAAATCTCGTACTTATGCTTCAGTGTTATCTATAGGCTGTCCACTTTAATTAGTCGTCTACTTTGGAGCTTCTCAAAAATCAATAGTTATCTCTGCATAGCTTTTCTTTTTGTAGTGTAAAAAACAAACTAAATGAGTACCATTACTCCGTGATATCAATAATATATCACGCTTGACATAACCTTATAATTCTCTCCAAATAAAACTCGGTTGTTTCGTATACAGGGGCTCATTGACATAGGGAGGCGTCATAATGCATTCGTTTTCACTGGCACAAAGGTAAATAATGCCGTGTACAGTCATAGAGGTATGTGCGGTTTATCACTCGGCAATTTCCCTGAGCATGGGATTTAAGCGACACAGATACGGATCGCCTTTTATTACTTTATACGGCATCAGTGACCTTTGCAAACTCAACGACGATTACATTATGACGTACTATGAAATTGAGACCAGGTACATGAAGCAGCAGTGAGAATTACAGTTAATTCGAGCGTGATATATTATCAATAAAATAGTATTGAGAGTCATATTGAAATGTTCAGTTTGTTGTACACGGTAAAAAAAAAATTATGCTGACCTAACTATTGATTTTTGATAAGCTCCAAATTAGACGACTAATTAAAATGGACAGACGTTTACAATTGTATTGGTAATATCAGCTAAAGTATGAACATTTATGAGTCAGCGGACTTGTAGTTATTATTGTTGTATGATAGACACAGTAAGAGTAAACATTCTGGGATGAAGAAAATAACTTTAAAATTTACTGACAAATTATCAGTATGGTAAAATTATGGAATGGTTGAAAAAACCAACGAGCGTTTTAAAGTACTGGCGATTCCATAAAAAATGCAAACTCTTAATTATGCAAACGCGTAACAGCTACCCTTTATACCAACTGAAAAGCATGAATTTTTGCTTCAATTGTCATTACTGATAATAGACTTGCCATACAGTTTTAGAAATTAGAAACGGTCACTGAATAGTTAATGCCATCATATGCTGCAAGACAAATAATTATAATTTTTGTAATGGTGGTTTTATGGGCATTACTTTGCACTGTTTCTTGGGGGCTTGAGTGAACCTCATTAACTCGCAAAGGATTGCCGTCGGTGACCGTTTGATGGCGTCAAACTTATCAGTCGTGTATTGTGTAGTATAGCATAAAATATCCCTACCAGGTACAGCTTAAAGAGCTAGTGCAGTCCTTGCCTGGAAACCTGCATACTGAAATGTCCGAAGGAGGAGCGAACTTCAGCGTTGGACAGCGACAGCTTTTATGCTTGGCCAGGACGATCCTGCGACGGAATAAGATACTGATCTTAGACGAAGCCACCGCCAATGTCGACAAAAGGTTATATTATAGGCGTCACTTAAGCTTTGAGGAAAAGGAACGATTGTTTGGCTTGAGGTTTTTCCTGTTGACACCCCCGTGACTGTCGCATGTTGATAGCAAAATACGAGCGTATCGTGCAAGATCTATGGCGCTATGTTTCGTAACGTGTGTCTAATTCCGCTTAACCCGAGACTAGCGGCCGAATGAACCCATGCATTACACGATCCTCATAGTGTTCAAATAATCAGTCACAATCAAAACGTGACTGAAGTACATCATATTCTCGATAACGACTTTACAACGCAAATCATATGGATTAAGAATACTGATCAGCGATATGGATTTTATACTTTTGGAATATCATGATGTCTTGCCGCCATCATTAGAAACTATTGACCTCTTCGGTCTTGCAAGAAACTAGCCAATTTTTATGTATACTATGATTTATTCCTTTAATTTGGTGCCAATGATATTATACGACTTAGGTACCAGAAGACTATTCTGTGAAGTCATATGACGCAGTCAGTATGTCGGCACCTCTTCCCACTTCCCTTATATGTGTTGTAATTTGGGATATTGACGCGAAATTTCTTTAATGGACGACTGCTGAATATTGAATGAAGGACTAGACGTTTGTATTGCAAAAAAAAAACATATATGGCCTGGCACACTGTATAGATTGTACGACCGCGTTATGTTATATACCGTTACTCTCCACTGCATATCATATACCGTACCCTACAACATGAAGATGTGACTTCCAGACGAATATATTATGAACGTCAGTCCTCAACACAGAAACTTCGAGCTAGTAAATTTCCCAGATGAGGGTCGAAGTCGATAGCGTGGTGAGCTTCTTTTCCTAAGTCGTGAGTTCCATTCTCACCGGTGCCAATTATTCGAATATCAATTCCTACCAAACAGCCATGGCCAGAAGTTCTTTAGTATTTATAGTGGCACGCAAACCGGAAACGATATCAAATCATCCAGATCGGTTGGGAGGGGTGATTTGTTCAGCCAGTTTAGTTGGTGGAGGAAGCCAGAAAGAACGATGGGCAAGTAACTGGCAAACTTTCACGCATGCACCAGCGGGGCTCGAACCCATGTCGGTTCACCGAGATGAGACTATAAATTGTATAGGTTAGATAATGACGTAATACACGAGTAGTGAATTATATAGGTTAGATAATGACGTAATACACGAGTAGTGTAACTCCGAAAAACATAAGGCTATATATATCAGAATACATAGGTGGAAGTCAGATACATGCACTGTTATGATAAGAATGAAAAGCCATATAAATAAAATAACACAGGCAGTTCAGAAACAATAAAGAGTTTAACAAGGTGTTACCTAAACCCTCCTGATGATGGCAAAATAAAAAGCAGAAATATTGAGTCAAAATGAGCCTTACATTTGTCGGAGTTACACTACTCGTGTATTACGTCAAACTTATCCGTGGAACTCAAGGATTTTAGATAATGATGATATTAATAATAATAATAATTAATAATTTCAGTAATTTTCGTATTTGTTCATTTGCCACAGTGCATAACATTCTTAAGGTTAAAATCTGTTTTGAATACTATTGCTCTCGGGTTTGGGAATATCTACTCAGGGAGCAGTAACGTCTTTTTTTTTAAATTTTAAACACTGTAATTCAAGAATCTGGTAAAAGTTATCAAAGCTGTAATTCTGCGTTTGACAATGGGATACCACCTGCGGGTCGCTCTTCTCAATGCTTTGCTTTCACACGAATATAATGTCGCGGTACACGCATAACCTGCCGACATAAGATCGTATTTGGTACCGTTAGACGGCCCAAGGTCTTGAGGAAGGTCGCTTAGAACGACCCCTAGAACGTATTCTTCAGTCCGTGAGTTCCTAAGCTTGTCACAACTTGTCTGATGTGTTTCATGCTTTCTTTAATTCTTAATATCTTAACGCTGGTTTAATTTGGTCGGTGCTGGCTGCTTTGTTTTCGTTGTGAGTCAGGATGGTCAATTGACTTAACGATACTGGAACCATGTGCCTTCGATCACGTTCAGTTTGGTTGTGGGGAAGTGTCTTCGTAATCCCCTGCTGTGGACATTTAGATGACCGAACGCTTGTATTTCAGAACTGACGAGTTGATACAAACGGCAATCAGGAAAAACTTCAGAGATTGTACTGTTCTGACCATCGCTCATCGTCTTGGCACAGTCATGGATTCGGACCGTATAATGGTAAATATATCCTTTCGAATTGGCGACCATTATATGGCAACAAATTCATAGTTGAAATAAATAACAATGCGCCACCTGCGTTGCAACTATGACATTCCAGCTATGCAAGTATGTATCTTGAGGTGCGGAACTATATAAGCTATACTGAATTACGGATGGGGCACGTTCAACATTAGTTCTGGCTTGTATGAGTTATGACATTTGGAGGTTCATAAACCAAGTCCAATACTGACACAATATGGAGAAATATATTGACAACTATCGTTTTTCCAAGTCCGTTTCAAATCAAGCGGTCATCTGCCATCTCCATATATCAAGTGGGAAGATACATGGCAATGTCATGTGTCCACTGGCACACCTTCCATTGATCCTCTTTTCCCTATTCACGGTATGTGTTAATTTGTCGTCGTAGTTTAGTGAATTAGTTAACGTTGTTCGCTTGAAGGTTCCGACACCGATTCTGTAATATATTGCATATACATATTGCAGACCCAAATAATTGCGGAGAATTATTAAGGACAAACTACAGTCAGTTAAATTATTCCACAGGTTGTTGATAACGGAGAGTTGAAGGAGTTCGATACACCATGGGCTCTGCTGCAAAACAAGAGTGGGCGCTTTTCGAAACTTGTACAAGACTGCGTTCCTGGTTCTGCGGAAGAAATAGCGGGACCCACGTTTTTGTGAAGCATGGCGTAGCCGTATTAGTTCATCAACCATATCATCTTAACAAGAAATTATTTCTCGCTCATGGCATAGACGCAAAGCACTAGTTATAAAATATAATTTCATTTGAGGCTTGTTAGCCCCCACTAATACTGAACTCACCCTCGATTTCATTAGCTTTTCTGCTACGTTTTCAAGTATTTTTCCATAATCTGTTGCTGTAATATTTTAAGCAGAATCAGTAGGTAATTGACGCTGCGTTCATTGATCCATTTGGCGAAACATTGAAGCATAAAATTTTATCTGAAAATCTCCCCCAACTTTTACATACCTGACTGAGATGTTTTCAATTTCGGTTTGTGCATTTTTTTATTTGTAGCGGCTAAATGAAAGAGATATAATGTAACATTTTCTTTAGTCATGTGGGATTAATTAAAACAAAATCCGCTGAATTATTTCGAACTGCATCTATATGTTTAACTGTGTAGTACACTGTAACTTGGCTTTTATAACTGAAGATGAATATTTGGCTGATCACATGGTGTTAATGGTAGAAACTGAAATCTGGTCAAATCTAGCATCTTTGTTCCAGATTATATTAGTAGGAACTAAGATCTTCAATCTAACTGTCAAAATCCAAAATTCTACCAGTAGAAACTGGAAGTTCAGAGTATTATTATTGAGTTAAACCAGACATGCTGGAGAAACATGAGGGTTGGACTAATATAGGGACATTGTTTATGCACATATTGTAGAGTGATGGGCTGATATCGTGGTATGACTTATTCTAGGCATATATCGTAGGCCTTGGGGACCAATGTGGGCTATATTATATGTACCTGAAAAAAGAAAATAGGGAAACCATCGATGGCATCATACCCTGCTAAGAAAGAAAAAAGGACCAAAGTTTTTTGTTGTAGCGCTATTCACAATTCACGGTCAGACTGAGTCGATTGTGTATGCAATTAGGTCAATTCAGTTTTCTTGTGATTTCTTGTGTAATATATTCAGTGAGTGTTTTTGGTAATTATACATCATAAAATTTTGAAGTAATTCGTCAAATTTTCGCTGTTTGACGCACATTTTGTCTTGATCAGTTCAACCAGATAAGATGGCGCCATCTGGCTCGCTAAGTCATTCTGACTGGACGGGTTGGCTGGTTGTCTCCTATGTGTCTCTGTTTTGTGGTATTCTCTGTAAATTTTCTGTATTTTCGGTCTCTGGTGGTGGTGATTTATTCGTGCAAATATCCCTGTATTTCGTTCCCTAGATATCTTGGTTTATTCGTGTAAATACATTCAATTCAGTGTTGCTTGGGTGAATTTATTAGCGCGGTGTACACGGACAAGCCTGCTCGTGTACATGTACCATATTATAGATATTTCGTATGCATGTACCGTGTTGTAGACAATTTGTGCATGTTATAATCCTGTATTGAGGTGACATACGTATAGTTTATTTCAGCCTTAGTTCTGCATATTATCCTTCACCGTTGACCCTCCAGGCTATGGTATATAGTTCTGTTATTACCTGTATTCAGATCTGGAATGAGACTCCATCCGTGGACTATCTGCGAAACTTTATACTACCTGTGTGTTTAGAGCCCAGTCGAGAAGTCATTATTGTTTATTTAGTAATTTATTTATATTGTAATATCTTGAAAGTTTGACTCTCCAGACTATAGTCTATTGTTGTGTTGTTATCTGGAGTCCGGTTTGGAATGAAGTTTTTTTATTATTACCTGGAGTCAGGTTTGGAATGAGACTCCCTTTAGAGACTATTTGCGAAACTTTATACAACCTGTGTGTTTAGAGCTCAGTCGAGAAGTCATTATTATTTATTTAGTTATTTATTTATAATAATAATTTGAAAGTTTGAAAAACAACTATTTTGTTTATTTTTTTTTCATACATTATGATGAACAAAGGGTTTGATAGGTCACTGACTGTCAAACTGTCAAGCTTACGAGATGCTAAGCCGATGCTTTCAGAGAAGCTTTTAGATCAGAACCATATGTACTTGAGGGATTAGAACAGATGTCAAAGAGTCTTTGGAACGTTACATTAACTGATGAACGAGATAAGCCAGAGCTGATCTTAGACGGTATAGAGGTTGGAGATCAACATGGTCGTTTCGAAGAAATAGAACCAAGTAAAATGATTCTGAGACTTAATGCACCGATTGCAATGCCGGAAAGTGACATTAAAACTTCATTTGGTAGCTATGGCAACGTGAATAAAATAATAGACGAGGTCTATAGTTTGATAGAACGATGAAAACGGGAATTCGAAGAGCATGGCTATCAAATATTTAAAAAAATCTTCCTTCTTCCATTTTGCTCGATGGTTATCGACTTCCTGTATGGTATAGAAGTCAAGTTAATTTGTGGAGCAGAAGACCACATGAAATGGAATTGGCATTTCAGGGTGTCTAAACTGTGGTGAGACAGGGCAATGGAAACGAGCCCGTTCGAAATTCAGAAAGCTACCTGTAGATGCCGTGATGAGAAATGAGAAAGGTTATTCATTAAAAAATTCCTCCTGTTACCCTCTCAAAAGTTAGCGCAGCCCTTTTTGCAGAAACCGTCTAGCTGAAAAGTTATCTGTCGACTGGAGTCTCAGGGTGAGGTAGAATACATTTGGAAATGTGTAGGACATGATGGCAATCCACCAAAGAAAATAAGCTGATATCAGTCCTGGAAAACAAGACCTGACAAAGGGAAAAGAGACCTGGAATAGCTTCTCGTTTCTTCCTGATGGGGTAGATGATAGTTGTGGTTCAGCATCGGACGACAATGGTGATGACAGTGAATGTCCAGATACCATGCTAAATGATCAGAAGTCCGATTCTAATCCTACTGGAAGTATAGACTTCACAGCGCCTCCATTCCAGGTGATTCATTGAGATATTACCTCGCCTAAATTAGACAATACAAACTCTGCAAATGTCCGTCATGTATCAAATGATTATACACCTATGCGAAAAGCGTGGTGAGGTTGCGTCTTCGACGGGTTTTCTGTTTCACCTTTGAATATGTGTTGTGCGCGGACAGGAAAATGACGTCATTGCGTGATGTTTGAGTGACGCTCACGAATCTGATTGCTGAACAGCTACAGCCATGGAATAACGCCATGGATCGTGCCTGATGTTCGGTAGGGTGACAGAGCATACGTAGGCAAAATGCACCACACGTGTATACGCCTGTTGATACGGCAGTCGAAATATATGGCATGCCATGCCGTTGATTTTTGAAGACCTATTCTATTTTCCCGTGAATGGTAGAAACAAGTTTAGGTTATTGATGGTCAAATGTGTTTTATTTGGTACCTGACAATGGTTCTGACAAGGTTGTGCCTACAAAAGTGTAGTATGATAAACTATGATACGGTAAAATGCTTCACTTCGACCAATGAGTACACTGGTATTACAAGCGTCTAGTCCGTCATTCATAATTCAGCCGTCGTCCATTAGAGAATATCCGCGTCCATAATCCAAAGACCTATTCCATATCCATATAAGAGTATTAGCACCAAATTCAAAAAGACAATCATAGTATAACTGAGGTAGACAAGTTCCCGAATAAAAAATGGTCAAATGTGTTGATTTTATGTTTTGCTTTTTTTTTATGATGCTTTAAATAACATATGGTCAAAATGGTCTCCAGATGATTACCTATGAGGTGGAACAGTTAAATTCTGGAAAAAAACACAGACAATTGGTACAAGTGCTACAAAAGTAAGAACAAATGTGGCGAAAAGTAGACATTTTCTTTTGTTGATCCCAGAGGAAGTGAGTGAGTGAATAGGATTTAACGTCGATTTCAACATTGTTTCAGTCATATTGTGACGAACCAACTAAGCACCATCCAGCCAATTTGCATAAATATGGTTCTCTCCTAATTTAAGAGAACGACCAGCATATATTTAGGGCAAAAAAAAGTAACTAAAAATTAAAAAGCGTTAGAACTACTTTGTGACAATTCATTAAACTCCGGGGATTTGCTTGTGTTTATAGGATATAAACGTATTGGTAGGCCTATATGCAAATTTAAATTAAATATTAAAAAAAAAATATATTAATTCTCCAGTATTCATTTAATTGTTTGTCATTTCGTCTTTCTTATTTGTGGAATGTAGCAGTCGGTACTCTCTCCGACGTAGCTAAAAAAACTTTACTGCTGAGAGATGCTCACATTTCTCTTTTAGCTCTCTTCCTTGGTCGAGGAACTAGTAGTATATTATCAGTATGTCATTTGACCCAGCTCAGTTTGCTTCAATGCCTATAGTCATGAGGAATTTGACGAACTACGCAAAGAGGATTTGTTCGCGCTGTGTAAATTCCGACAAATTAAAGTTAAAACATCTTGGAGAAAGCAAGAAATTAAGAAACTCATTATTAAACATTTTGTTAGCAAACAACTTTGGGATGAAAGTGATGTTGAGGAAATGAAACTGAGGAAACAGCTGATTATTAGGAAATAAAGAAATTAGAATTGCAAAATCAACTGGAATTAAATAAATTAGAATTGGAAAAAGAGGAAAGAGAGAAAAAGGAAGAAAGACAGTTCCAGTTAAAGAGAGAAAGAGACGAGAAAGAAAGACAGTTTCAGTTAGAGAGGGAAAAAGTCCTCCTGCACATGCACCTGTACAATCACAATCAAAAGGAGGTGTTCGCTTTAGATGGATATTTTTCCCTTCAGCGTCGGTCTTTCCCGCTCTATTGTCTCGCTTCGAGCCGGCCGGTAAATTGTGACGTAATGCTCAGGTATTCCCCAACTCTTTGTCAGACAGGCGAGTCTAATGGGAATTTCTGGTTCATATTGTCATACAGTATTTTCAAAAACGATCCAGATATTTACGAACAATAATCAGTTATATTAATATATAAACCGACTCGAAAACTGAAAAATCACCGCCAAAACTTCAGCGAACAAAAATTGAGGAAGTAACCGCAAAAAAAAACATATTGGCACCTGCATAATCCCTTGGGGAAAGCAAGCGTCACCACTTGTTGAGGGTCATTTCCTTGATAAAGGCCTTGATGTAAGACAAGTTTAACCTTATAACCTTTTAATTCATAGATACAACTTTCCGCTGCCCTATAACGAAATACCCTCATGTAAAAATTACATATGTGTAACAATTAATTTTTTGCTCTGCTGGATCGTCAGAATATTCAAAAACTGAACAAGTGGTCTGACTGTGTGAGTGCAGTTGTTTGTGTGCAATTCTATTCACGAATTATAATAAAATATTGGATTATGTGCGTTAGGGGTTCGCTGTGTTTATTTCGCGTCAATATTGCACCTTTAAATCCAAAATGAAGATGGGACAAAAAGGAAAAAATAAAAAAATAAAAATTTCGGCGATTTTGGGATTCGAACCAAAGTGTTGGTTTTCTTTTAATCTGTAGCCCAACACTCTAACCATTCGGCCAAGCAGCAGTTACAACTATTGACGTGAGGAATCATGTGCCGAATGGCGGTGAACTACACCCTTTCAGAGCATTACAAGCGTTTTGACATATTTCAATATTATGAAAATATGACACCTTTAACCAAGACGATTTTTCAGTATCATTTTGGATCAAACCCACCGCATTTCGATAAGTAAGACTCGTTTTGGTTAAAGGTGTCATATTTTATATATGAAGGGAATTCCCTTCAAGAATATCACCAAAAATTGCAAAAACAAACAAATGCTTATTTTCTAATACTCGTAATATTTCTTTGACAAATCTCTTCTCGGTGATAATTGAGAACATGAAAATTCAGTATTTTTTCTCTCAAGCTAATAACTTTTGAAGTAAACGAGAGGGAGTTATATTTTCGGTTTATAAACGCAACACACTAAGGAAGAAAATACGGTTGAGAAAATTGCTGGAAATTTAAACTGGCCAAAAGAAAATTGGAATTTACTTCTTCAAAGTGTTTTGAGAGGACAAGGGGCATTTACACTCAATTGACGGTATTATGATAGAGTGAAGGATTTAATCCTTAAAGGTTATGAATTAGTTCCTGAAGCCTATAGACAAAAGTTTCGTAGTTGTGAAAAAGAAAACTCTCAGACTCATGTAGAATTTGCCTGTTCAAAAGAACAGCTATTTGATAAGTGGTGTGCTTCGGTTAAAATTGACAACAACTTTGAAAACCTTAGACAGCTTATGCTAGTAGAGGAATTTAAAAGGTGTATCCATGGTGATATTAGATATTTCTTGATGAAAAGAATGCCAACACTTTAGACGAAGCATCCCGATTTGCTGATGAATACGCTCTGACACACAAATTATCATTTGTCAATGCTGTTAAGCCAAGTTCATTCCAGTCTAACATCTCAGGTAACAAATCCAGTTCTTTCTCAAGGCCTAAAACTTTTAACCCCAGTTACAAAGGTCAACGGTCAAACACCAAGTCTCAGTCACCCACTTTTAACACTCAAAATAAGTTTCCCGTTGCAGCTATTGTAAAAAGGACGGCCATTTGATGGCTAATTGTTTTAAATTGAAAAGAAGACGACAAGATCAAGCCTTTCAAAAGCCTAGTGGTTTCCTCACTTCAAGATCTATACCCAAGCAGGTTAGTGACGTTCATAATGTATATGACGTTAAGATGGCCAAGGACACTGTTCCTATTAGTTCTATTAAGGATAAGGTTGACAGTTTTTCAAATCCTGTTATGGAGATTTTTGAACCATTTATCCAGAATGGTTTTGTGTCACTTTCAAGTGATTTTTTTAATGCTACTCCTGTGAAGATTTTGCGAGACACGGGTGCATCCCAGTCTCTTTTGTTGGCAGATATTTTGCCGTTTTCTGATTCTTCATCTGCAGGCAGTAATGCCCTGATTAAAGGGGTAGATTCTGTAAATTACACACCCGTTCCGCTCCATAACATTCATCTGTCTTCCCTTATATGTGTTGTAATTTTTTCATACAGCTCACCAATCCCAAGAGTACGAGTTGTCTCAGCGACACAGCTCGCCAATTACTAATATACGAGTTGTCAGAGCATTTCCACCATAGCTCTCTAGATTTGTATCTAATACCGCTTATGCCGGTGCTAGGGGCCGTGTGGTCATGTCATCCAAGTTGCCACATGAACAGGTACAATAAAAGCGTACCTGAGATACAACATATATCATGAATCGTTAGATTCTTGGTATGTGCTTTAGAATAGGTTAACCAGAAGTCTATACTGTGAAGTTATGTGGCTCTGTCAGTATGTCGGCACCTCTTCCCACCTCCCTTATATGTGTTGAAATTTCGACTTGATTTCTGGACCTGTTACGGTGGGTATTAAAGGTAGTTTACCATTTGAGGGTGTTCAATTACGTCTTGGCAATGATCTTGCGGGAGATAAGGTCGGAGTTAACACGATTGTAAGTTACTGACAAGCCTTGTTTGGATCAGATCATGATCCAGTTGAAGACGAAATTCAAAGTTTGTATCCTGCTTGTGCAGTTGCCAGAGCCATGAGTGTGTTTAAATGATGAGGCTGATAAGCCACATTTGGAAAGCAAATTGGAATGTTCCAATGACAAAATTTCAAAATCACAGAAATGAACAGCATAGCGACAAGGACATTTCCAAGTTGTTTGACAGGGCAGTAGATGAGTGCGATGTAACTCAAGAGCCTGTGTGTTACTTTTGTAAGAATGGTGTTCTTATGCGCAAATGGCGACCGCCAGATATGTCACCTGATGATGAGTGGGCAGTTAAGTATCAGATTGTTGTACCAAAGTCATATCGTTTAGATATCCTGAGACTAGCCCATGAAACACCTCTTCCAGGCCATTTAGGTGTTAACAAAACATACTACAAAATTCTAAGTCATTTCTATTGGCCAAATTTAAAGAAAGATGTTGCTGAATTTTGTAGGTCATGCCACACATGTCAAATGGTAGGAAAACCAAACCAAACCATACCAAAGGCCCCTCTACAACCAATCCCTGCATTTGGGGAAGCCTTTATTAGGGTGATTATAGATTGTGTTGGTCGATTACCAAAAACAAAGTCAGGCAATCAATACATGTTAACAATCATGTGTGCTTACACCAGGTTCCCTGAGGCCATTCCTTTACGGAATATTAAGGCAAAAACTATTGTTAAGGCCTTAACACTTGTCGGCCTACCCCAGTCTATTCAGTCTGATCAGGGATCTAATTTCATGTGAGGAATCTTTCAACAAGTCATGCATGAATTGGGAATAAAGCAGTACAAATCATCTGCATACCACCCAGAAAGCCAAGGCGCATTAGAAAGATTCCACCAGACATTAAAGAACATGATTAGGACTTATTGTTTTGACACTGAGAAAGACTGGGATGAAGGCATACATATGCTATTGTTTGCTGTTCAAGAGTCTTTAGGCTTCAGTCCACTTAAACTGCTGAACGAAAAGTTCCTAGACAGTGATCTTGACTAATGTAGTCTCTTACAATATGTGTCGGACTTTCGCACCCGGTTGACCAAAGCACGTGATTTGTCCATGTCAAATTTAAAGTCAGCTCAAAAAGGTATGAAAATAACCTATGATAAACATGTCCTTAAACGAAGTTTCAAACCTGGTGAGAAGGTTCTGGCTTTTCTGTCTATTCCTGGTAATCCACTTAAGTCTAGGTATTATGGTCCTTATGTCATTGAAAAGAAATTAAGTGACCTTAATTATGTAATTCAGACTCCTGTCAGGCGTAAAAACAAACAGTTATGTCATGTAAATATGTTAAAGTTATACATCGACAGAGATAGAACTAACAGTACTGTCCATCCTGTAAGTGTAGTTGGTTCTGACCCTGATACTAATGAAACTTGTGAAGAGCCCATGACAGCGGCGAAATTACAGAACTCTGACATTCTACTTAATTTGGATTCCAAGTTGTGTCATCTCGAGCCAGCGCGTCAGGAAGAACTTCGAACTCTGCTCAGTCAATATGAACATTTGTTTCCCGACATTCCTACTCGGACTGATAAAAGTTCACATGACGTCGAGGTCGGAGATTCTAATCCAGTGAAGCAGCACCCATATCGTTTGAATCCCATTGAACAAAACTACCTGAAAAAAGAGATTCAGTATTTATTGGACAATGACTTCATTGAACCAAGTAATAGTAACTGGAGTTCGCCTTGTATCCTCGTTCCAAAGGCAGATGGCAGTTACAGGATGTGTACTGACTAAAGAAAGGTGAACACATTGACCAAAACAGACACATTCCCTATTCCACGCATTGACGATTGCATTGATAAAGTGGGAAGTGCCAAGTTCGTGTCAAAGTTTGATCTTCTGAAAGGATTTTGGCAAGTTCCACTGACAGATCGTGCGAAGGCGATATCAGCATTCGTCACTCCGGAGAGTCTGTTCCAGTACAAAGTTACGCCATTTGGAATGAAAAATTCTCCAGCCACGTTCCAGCGTCTCATCAACCGTGTTACTTCCGGTATGGAAGGATGTGAGACTTACATTAATGACGTCATTGTCTGCAGAGATACATGGGAAGATCATCTACAGAGAATTCGCGCACTGTTCAATCGGCTGAGTGACGCCAAGCTGACAGTCAACCTTGGAAAAAGTGAATTTGGGCATGCACGTGTGACATTCTTGGATCATGTTGTAGATCAGGGTCAGGTAAAGCCTGTAGATGATAAAGTCAGTGCTGTCTCGCTATTTCCAAGACCAACATGTAAGTGACAACTGATGCGTTTCCTGGGTATGGCTGGTTACTACAGGAAATTTTGTCCAAATTTTTCAGATATTACTGAACCTTTAACTCGACTCTTAAGAAAGAGGGTAACTTTTTTTTGGACCGAAGAATATGAATCAACTTTTGAAAACCTGAAAGCCAGTTCTTTCAGCACCAGATTTTGGCTGTAGATGCTAGTGATGTTGCTGCTGGTGCCGTTTTGTTACAAGAAGGTATAGATGGTGTAGATCACCCAATATGTTATTTTTCACGTAAATTTGACAAACATCAGAGAAATTATTCTACAATTGAGAAAGAATGTTTGGCAATGATATTGGCTTTACAACATTTTGATGTTTGTGTTACTTCTTCATCGTTGCCAATTACTGTATTCAGTGATCACAATTCACTTGTTTTCATAAGTAGATGAAAAACAAAAATCAAAGATTGTTGAGATGGATTTTGGTGTTACAAGAATACAATATTGAAATCAAACATATTAAGGCTAAGGACAATTTGATCGCTGATTGTTTGTCTCGCATATAATGTACATATGTATGTCAACATTTTTGCTGTTGTAATATAGATTTTGTTTCGTAATAATCTTTTAAATTGTAAAGAAAGTTCCAAGTTTGAAACTTTCTTCTTTTAAGAGGGGGAGTGTCATGGTATTACAGTATAAAGTTCTAGAATAGTAGAACTGAGGTGGACTTGTTGACCTTCTATTATGTGATTGTAATTATAGAATTCTCTCGAAGCTATCGTGACCGATTTATCGTAAGTAAATTAAAATGGCCAAAATACGAAGAGACCCGGATGATACTGGAAATACGGTAACAGCGCCATCTACATATCTAAACAGCGCCATCTGCACATCTATACGCTTGTATATACTGTTATATGGGTTAATCATTTTCGAGCTTTCTAGAAGTTGTTGTAATCGTATCTGGGTTAAATCTTACGTCATTGCTATACCGGTGGAAATTTCTTGATTTGATAGAATAATCTCGAATTCCCGATAAAAAGTATAAATAGTTCGACGTTTAGTGATCGAGAGGAGATTCAGACGGTTTCTATTTGGGTGCATAAGATCGTTTTACTGGACATTACCGTTATCCGAGATCATTGACTGCTGGATTGTATATTCCTGTTGGATTATTCTTGTGTGTTTGACCGCTGTTTTATCTACGTAATTGTACTGACGGAAGCTGGACAACAGCTGAGCGGTATTGCACTATAGAAATACAGGAACGCGATTTCTGCACGTCGGCACGGACTGTATAGAGATTTGCACGTTAATACGGACTCTGAGAGATATACCGGTAAAGCATTGAACATTAAGACTATATTTCATTTATTTGCTGTACTGACCCAACTTAATTTGTATATTATTTTAGTATTGTAAATAAATATTTGATTTTTAATCCTCGACTACACAAATAAATCTTTCTGTTGCGTTTGTTCTATTGTCGTTTAGACGTAACACCCGTCGTTCCTCCGTCTTCCATCCGGGTACTGTGGTTTTACATCCGGGTCCTCATCTTACATCCAGGTTTTTCCATGTTTACTGTCACGTGACCGGAACCGGAAGTTGTCACAAGACAGGTGGCGCCCCCTGTCGGAAGTTGTAGGTCAATATCCGTACACAATAATGTGTTCGGTGATGTCAGGGGCATCGGAATGGATTCAAGTTCAAGTTCTTCGATTAGAATATAGCATATTTTTACACCTTTCAAGAATTGAAAAGCAGGTTTTGGCGCTGACTTCCGATAAATGTTCACAGTATAAAATAGCACATAAGAGTTCACATTCTGGTATTGAAACTCATTTCTGTGAGCATATCATATCGCAGATCATGATATAGCGATACCGAGCATTTAATAAGCATGTGTGTAATTCATTCTCGTTATAAACGTTATAAGCGTCGCTCAAGGGGCCGGTTTTCTACGCGACCAATTTCTACATGGATAGGTGTAACACCACATCTGAATTTGGTAAATGCAGGCACTTATTCTTTGACAAATGGCGAAAACATATCTAAATCTAATTGCAATATGGCAGTTGAACAGGAATATAAAATACGAACGATTGTGCAACATAGCAGAATATTCAAAGTATTGGACGTTAAAATAAATATCAGCAATAATTTTAGCCAGACTAATTGCAGAATACTCAGTGCCCTGGTATTATTCTTCATAGTATAGTTGAAATAAAAACTGAGCAGTTGAAGTCTCTCGACGTTGAAAATCGTGATTTGGCTTGGAACGTTCAGTACCCGGTATTGAAAGCAATGTCAAACGATTTGTTTTGAAATGAAAAAATCAGGCTTGGCCCCAAGGTGGCACAATTACCTACAGGTAGATCGACATGAACATCCCAAGTGAAATCTTGAGACAAGGTACTCACTTACCAAATTTGGGAAGACTACTTTAAGATTTTCAAAAGTTATTGTGAAGAAGCAAAACTTTACTTGACCCAGATGTGACGCCGCCTATGGACGGATCGGCATGAAACAAATAAAAAGCGAGATCCTGAGGCAAGTTACCCACATTCCGAATTGCGAAAGAACCCGCTTAAGTTTTCTGAGGTTATTGTCCGGTAACGAAATATTAACTTTGCTCAAACGTGGCGACTCCTTTATGAAACGAAAGGCGTGAAAAAAAAGAAGAAGAAGAAAAAGAGAGAACAATTCCAAGTGAGACGTTGAGGCAAGCTATCCACATATCAAATATGGAGGTGGTCATCCCCACCTCGGGACCCGATCATAAATAGATTTATCATTCTCGTCTCGCGAGACTCCCTACTGCGAGAAAGAGTCTCACGCGTAAATGGGAGCCATCCCCCCAAAATTTGGGGGGTGAGTAGGCGGCGTATGATTATCTGGCTTGTCACTGACCTGCTGGCTCCGCCGAGTTAGAAGCGAATTGCTAAACATAACGTGGGCTATATAATTGGGAAATGACTCTTTCCGTTTCGGAGCATATCAATCGCGAACAAATTATTGTCGGTATGTATACTTGGCCGTGAAAGCGAGTTATCTAATACAGGAAGTAGTTCGCGGGTAGACACGGCTCGCTTTGAGAATGATGTCATGCTGCCTCGCTTTGAGATTGGAGATTCAAAAATGTCACCAGTTTACATTTGAGTCGCTTTGGTCTCCCGCGGGTAGACACGGCTCTCTTTGAGAATGATAGATTTATGTCACTTCATATCAACAACTTTCCAATGACGTATATATTGTACATCGCGTGGTTATAAAAACACAGACAAACAGACGGACGAATGGACGGACAGATTGCATGGCTTTATGGTCTAGATAAGCTCAAAGTAGTTCCAATATGTTATTAGGGGACCAGGTCCGGAGGACCTAGGTCCCGTATTGAAATCGTTCGGATTCTTCTTATTATTATTATTCCACATGATTTTGCACCACAGATATCTCAAGAACGATGCGGTGGATTACGACCAAACTTACAGGATATGTTCTGGGGGATGAGATCTAATGCATATACTAAGTTGAATCTGATTGGTCGGATGCCTTGGCGGCCATGCTGGATTAGGCTTAAAACCTTCAACGATCTTCTCCTCTGAAACCGCTGAACCGATCGCTATGAAACTTGGTACACATGATCAATGGACAGAGTTCTCCCATATTATGACTTATAAAGTTCGTTTGTTAAAAAAGATGGCCGTCATCGACCAATCAAAATGGTCGGATTTTCAAGTAACGGATTTTGACCGGAAAGGTTATGAAATATATGTTATAGGACATGGCGATCACGAATATGCAAAAATTTTGCTCCTAGGTCACGTGGTTTGGCCGCCATCTTGAATTCTGTGAAAACCTACGCCAATTTTGCAACGGCTTATTCTCTTGAACCCTGATAGATACGGATTTCTAGGTCACTGCGATATATCGGGAAGGTCATGGTCTGTTGCACTGAAAGCAAATATTTTCGATTGGCTGAACGGTTTGGCGGCCATATTGGATTTAGGTGAAACATTCAACGATCGTCTCCTCGGAAACTGCTAAGCCGATCGTTGTAAAATTTGGTACACATGATCACTGGGTCGAGTTCTCTTGTTCTTAGATTGAAAAAGTTCATTGGTTGAAGAAGATGGTCGTCATCGACCAATCAAAATTGTTGTAATATGAACACCCGGATTTTGTGATAAACCTTATCCATATTGTAAGCGTTTGTTCTCTTGAACTTTGATAGGTACAGATAAGGAAGATGAGATAGGCTATATTGTGAAGGCAATGGTCTGTTGCACTGAATGAAAAATACTGTCGATTAGCTGAACGGTTTGGCGGCCACATTCCGGCATAGGCCTGGATACTAGGCCCTGTGTAGACCTGGTCCCCGGCTCGATGCTGCTCGCAGCTCCAATCTTATTTGATATACTCTTTTCCTATTTGTAGTTACGTCAAGAACTGCGAATTAGTGAATTAGGCTTACACGGTCTCACATTCATCTGTGGTGTCATACATCACGTTGAAAGTCAAACTGAAATAGTATCTGGTCGGATCTCAATTGTCACTTCATATCAACTGTAATGAGATCAACACAATTTCCAGTACGCTTTCCTTCAGTTTGCTGATCCACTATCAGCAATTGCAGGAAGTATCCTTGGTATGTACCATCTCAGATATATCCACCAATGAATATATGTAGGTTTATTGTTTTGGTGGGAAATTTAAGCCGTATATGACTTCGGGTACCGGTATTGCAGGTTAGTTTTTCTGGGTTAGTTTTATGGAGTTTTATTAGCTCGTTCAACTCTTGGAGGTTTATCAATATTTCCCCTTACAGTTTATATGATAAAACGAGTTGGCAATTTATATCTACAGCAGTTCGTGTTTTATTCGTTCCTGTATGCAGTGATATCGAACATGTTACAGATAGATGAAAGAATAGACTGGAACAGACGATAACTATAACCTTACCCCAAGTTTTTACATTTAATAGCCAGATTTAAAAAAAAATCACTACCAGACAAATACCCCCGTGCTCAAGGTGCAAACAAGTGTTATTCAAAAGGTAATAATTTGGGTTTTCATAAAAACTTTGTTCACAAAATTGCCTGGAGTGTAGCTCACACTCTAAAAGGAGAAAAGCATTCGAAATTACAAAACTTGAGTTATCTCCCCATTAATTGTGACATTACATGGTTTATCTCCCTTCCGTTGTAGAAATTGTGGCAGGAGTGACCATGTTTATTATCTAACTGTTTTCAAAGAAATCATAGATAAAAAGCATATCATGAACATGATGACGTTCATACACCTATCAAAACCGTATAAATAGAAAAGACGAAATAACGCAAAAAAAATAGCACAAATAAGTTTTAAAATGGATCCGATAGAATTACTGTTAAACTGATTCAGTTATACGGTACACACTGAGGTGTTCAACGATGTTAGGGGCATCGGAACGGATTCAAGTTCAAGTTAGTTAATTTACGTCTCACCAAATGCCAATTGATACAATCATAAAACAGCGTTAAAAGCATATGCAGAAGCCATTCAGTAAAATATATATTTACAGTATCATTCACAATAAAACGATTAGAATATAGAATATTTTTACGCTTTTCAAAAATTAAAAATCAGGCACTGACTTTCGATAAATTTTCTCAAGATGAAAAAACAAATGAGAGTTCACATTCAGTCATTGAACAAAAGTGGTCACAATCAATGAAACTCATTTCTGTGAGCAGATCATATTGCAGATTATCACACAGTGTGTAAGCCTGTCCGCCTGTGATATATTTATGACGATGGAACTGTACGTCTTCCTGGCGCAATCGCTGATGACACACAAAAACAATTGTCATCTTGGCAACATTTCAAGGTGATAGGAAGACAAGCACAAGAGACCATCATGTGTTGACGACAATTCTAGACCATAACTGAATAATCAAGGTAATGGGAATAAATTCAGACAAAAACAGCTATTATAGTATCGCATGCTTTCACTCTAGCGATAGTGAGGTAAGAAAATATAAACAATTTTGTGAAAGGATGGAATATTTCTCCATATAATATCACTTTTATAAGCACATAAAAGACATATGTTTATTCATGTATTAGTTTTCATTATTAATATGTAGAAATAAGCGTGTAATGTTCTTCCACGTTCTCAGCAGAGGTCGAAATGCAAAGCTCACTCATAACTGCTACTGTGCCCCTTTTCGATGTGACACAGTGCGCCTTTGTGAAGAGGTAGAAAATCGCGCTGTACGACTTTTCGACGTGCTACCCAATTTTCCATGCACAATATGGATGTTATTTGTGCACATATCACTCTCCTTCTGAAATATGAATCGTCCAACAAAGGAAAGACAGTAGTGACAACACCGATGCCCCTTTCAGGGCAAAGATGATTGCCCAAATATTGCATGTCACGATAGTACTCACGATGCAAGACCCCAATTTCTCTTGCATTTTACACTCATTCTCCTTCTTTTCCCTGGCTAAAAGCAGGTATACACTATGGAGAAGATCACTAATTTGGATCTCCTCTACAGGTGCAATTATTGTGATTTCAGTTTGCCAGTGCCTTAGATCACAACGAAAGTTAATCATCTAATGTTTGGAACTGGCTACGACTTCCATGTATAACATGCAGATTTCATTGATCTAAACTTGGATTTTAGATGAAGTCAACTCATCCTGTCGGCATTTGAAATACGAAAACCTTTATACAAATTGCCTGTATAACTTGAGCAAGTACGTCGACACCCTAAGTTGTAATCGAGAAAACCACTGGATTGACAAGTACGGTACATTCCGAACTTGGAATTTAAGATGGAAGGCAATACAATTTATGCTTGAAAATGTATGCTTTCACAATCCAAATTAAACATTTTAAAAAGGTGAAAATTCAAGATCCAAAATTGTGCCAATATATCGAGATTGGCACGAGGTACGGCAATTTCCGAATTTGTTTCTGCAAGATATGAAAAAATGTACCGGTAACTGTAAATCATATGTAATTAAATTTTCATCCGAAATTGAGAGAACACATTCCGTTCTGCACAACATTTATAAAAAAAAATAATTAAAATTACCCGTGGATGCAGTTTTTTACATGTACGAAGAAATTACGAAATATAACATTTTCGCCAATACCGGCATATAGAAATATTGAGATTGGCAAGAAATACGGTACAGCATATCCTGAACCTGGTGTTGCAGCATATTACACAATAATGTAAATTTATACATGTTTTAACAGGTAGAATTTGCGAGGACGCCCAAAATAAATATGCATTAATCAAAAAATGAAAATACATATACGCGTAAATTTAAACCTTCGATATTACTATGGCGTACCACCCAAAGGATGTGATTGGAGCTAGGAACATATGAAAAATATGACCTATGGAAAAAATAGATTTTGATACAAATGTATACTCCGAATAATTCCAAGCGAGCGAGTATCGTGATTTTCAGATAAGGCCGTGAATTGGTGTATACTTTCGTGCAATTCGAAGACGTTGAACCGAACAGAAAACATATTAAGAGTGCAAAGTCATACCCATGCAGGATTAGTTTTATGCTTTATCTCAATAAATTGATCAAGTTCCAAGAGATTGTTCAAGTATGTAGCTGGGGACCGGGGCAAGTTGTGTTATGTTCGAATGTAAAATGAATATATTTACAGAGAGAAATAGACGTCTCCACCTAAAATCAGCCATTTTGCAGTAATACTTCACAGCCCTGTCCTTCGAGAACCGTGATACTTAATGTCTTGGAATTATTCTGTGTATAACAAAATGCGGATCTTTATGCCAGTCAAAATGTTTCTTTAATAGGTAATATTTTATTTTTGGGAAGGATTATTTTTGGCACCTCAAACTGGGGACGATTTCTGGCTCGAATGTACTGCGTCCTTTGCGTCAATATTTCGTACATACTGAGACATTGGCAAGGAATACAATTTGTAAAAAAAAGAAAAGAAATAAAATACTATACCGGCCGGGTACAGTCTGCATGATAATGTTTGAATCACTTCTTTGTTCCTTTTGTAAGCACTGTAGTTTTGGTATATTCAGAATTTGCAATGATATAAAAAACAAAATCCAAATCTCAAAAGCAAAGCAACTTGTCAGCCTAGATGTTGTATTTTACATTATTGCGGTCGTACGACATAGATTATCTCCACTTGAACATTTTGAGACACTTGGAGACGCTTCAAACTAAAGTGCTGAAACTTATTCGTAAAGTGTTGAAATAACCCTTTAAGTGTGTCCACAGGGACTGCTCTTTAAGTGTTGTCCCTGTCGACCCACTTAAAGTATGGCAAGCCAAAGTGCTTTTTATTCCGATATCGGAAATTCTAATTTTCGATATCGCAAATAGAATTTCCGATATCGGGAATTAGAATTTCCCATATCGGAAATTCAGTGACAATTTCCGATATCGGAAATAGAATTTCCCATATCAGGAATTGTCACTGAATTTCCAATATCGAAAATGAAAGCTCTGGACGCTTTACGAAAACTAGAATTGCAATTTCCGATATCGGAAATTCAGTGACAATTTCCGATATCGGTAACTGAATTTTCGATACCGAAAATTCTAATTCCCGATATCGGGAATTCAATTTCCGATATTGGAAATAGAGTTTCCCATATCAGGAATTGTCACTGAATTTCCAATATCGAAAATGAAAGCTCTGGACGCTTTACGAAAACTAGAATTGCAATTTCCGATATCGGAAATTCAGTGACAATTTCCGATATCGGTAACTGAATTTTCGATATCGAAAATTGTAATTTCCGATATCGGGAATTGCAATTTCCGATATTTGGTGTGTGTATCTCTGGACCATTTCACTTTGAATGGTCTACTGTAAATTGGACAGCCGTACGATGCTTCAGTATGTACGTCCCTGTGCCGCTGGAGGTTGAACCTCCATTTGGTCGAAAAGTGACATTTATGGCAGTGAAATATGTTAGGCTTTGCGAGCTTTGCGGATTTCTTCGTCGATCTTCCGCGGACTGGTTGTGGGCCTACGAATATTTCTTGGAATGATTCTTCCTCTGGTATTCTTAGAACAATTTAAAAACTATAAGACAACATGAAAATGAAACAGATCATGGTGCCGTAGTGTGGGTTCTGAGATATGAAACCCACTGGAATAATTAAGTCATCATTCGGCCCTACACATGAACACTAGTATCAGTGCCGAGTAGGCATTGCTATAGTATATGTGCACAGTAATTGCACTTCGCTTTTTACTATGCACGCCAAAAATGCGGACAGGAACTCATCAAAAACTCGAACAGTCGAAAAAATCCCCTCGACAAAAATACGGACAGTCTCATTTCAGGACATGAACACTTGTTCCTAAATATTCGCCTCTTAATACTTATATTTATCTCCCCTGTACCAGTCATATCTGATTAACTACCATTCTATTTTTTTATACTATACAGACCAAAATGTGAAATCCTATACCACAAGAACAATCAACTTCATAACTGTAAAATTCGACAGAGTTTTAATAAATTTCTAACATGAACACGATTATGATGAAAACGAGATGATCTATGGAGTTGAATTTGACACAGGATCTGTCAAAATAAATCTAGAACATTATCTCCTTCAGTTTCTTCCATAAAGTGATGTGTAACACGCAGAAAATTGTAAAATGCTCAACCTCCATCTCAGCACACGCGTCGACTCGGTACGATCACGCCAAAAATGGGCACAGATGGCTCGTCATAAATAAATCCCAGCCGGACAGGGTTATACACTGTGTTATCAGATACCGGGAATTTAATAAGCACGTATGTAATTCATACTCGAAATTTGTTTTTTAATATATGGCAGTGTGCTTTACGTCACAGGACCGCCATCTTGAATTCTGTGAAAACCTACGCCAATTTTGCAACGGCTTATTCTCTTGAACCCTGATAGATACGGATTTTTAGGTCACTGCGATATATCGGGAAGGTCATGGTCTGTTGCACTGAAAGCAAATATTTTCGATTGGCTGAACGGTTTGGCGGCCATATTGGATTTAGGTGAAACATTCAACGATCGTCTCCTCGGAAACTGCTAAGCCGATCGTTGTAAAACTTGGTACACATGATCACTGGGTCGAGTTCTCTTGTTCTTAGATTGAAAAAGTTCATTGGTTGAAGAAGATGGTCGTCATCGACCAATCAAAATTGTTGTAATATGAACACCCGGATTTTGTGATAAACCTTATCCATATTGTAAGCGTTTGTTCTCTTGAACTTTGATAGGTACAGATTACAAGGAAGATGAGATAGGCTATATTGTGAAGGCAATGGTCTGTTGCACTGAATGAAAAATACTGTCGATTAGCTGAACGGTTTGGCGGCCACATTCCGGCATAGGCCTGGATACTAGGCCCTGTGTAGACCTGGTCCCCGGCTCGATGCTGCTCGCAGCTCCAATTTTATTTGATATACTCTTTTCCTATTTGTAGTTACGTCAAGAACTGCGAATTAGTGAATTAGGCTTACACGGTCTCACATTCATCTGTGGTGTCATACATTACGTTGAAAGTCAAACTGAAATAGTATCTGGTCGGATCTCAATTGTCACTTCATATCAACTGTAATGAGATCAACACAATTTCCAGTACGCTTTCCTTCAGTTTGCTGATCCACTATCAGCAATTGCAGGAAGTATCCTTGGTATGTACCATCTCAGATATATCCACCAATGAATATATGTAGGTTTATTGTTTTGGTGGGAAATTTAAGCCGTATATGACTTCGGGTACCGGTATTGCAGGTTAGTTTTTCTGGGTTAGTTTTATGGAGTTTTATTAGCTCGTTCAACTCTGGAGGTTTATCAATATTTCCCCTTACAGTTTCTTATGATAAAACGAGTTGGCAATTTATATCTACAGCAGTTCGTGTTTTATTCGTTCCTGTATGCAGTGATGCCGAACATGTTACAGATTGAGGTAAGAATAGACTGGAACAGACGATAACTATAATCTTACCCCAAGTTTTTACATTTAATAGCCAGATTTTAAAAAAAATCACTACCAGACAAATACCCCCGTGCTCAAGGTGCAAACAAGTGTTATTCAAAAGGTAATAATTTGGGTTTTCATAAAAACTTTGTTCACAAAATTGCCTGGAGTGTGTAGGGTGACTGTAGCCCGAAAACATCGGCTAAGGAGTCTATTTTTCTGTGGGGGTTGTTGTTGCTGACCCCTTGTGATAGGAATGCCACGCCCCCTTACCTATATTCACCTATCACAGCCAGAGTTTCTGGGTTAGGGTGACTGTAGCTCACTCTCTAAAAGGAGAAAAGCATTCGAAATTACAAAACTTGAGTTATCTCCCCATTAATTGTGACATTACATGGTTTATCTCCCTTCCGTTGTAGAAATTGTGGCAGGAGTGACCATGTTTATTATCTAACTGTTTTCAAAGAAATCATAGATAAAAAGCATATCATGGACATGATGACGTTCATACACCTATCAAAACCGTATAAATAGAAAAGACGAAATAACGCAAAAAGCCTGGAGCACAAATAAGTTTTAAAATGGATCCGATAGAATTACTGTTAAACTGATTCAGTTATACGGTACACACTGAGGTGTTCAACGATGTTAGGGGCATCGGAACGGATTCAAGTTCAAGTTAGTTAATTTACGTCTCACCAAATGCCAATTGATACAATCATAAAACAGCGTTAAAAGCATATGCGGAAGCCATTCAGTAAAATATATATTTACAGTATCATTCACAATAAAACGATTAGAATATAGAATATTTTTACGCTTTTCAAAAATTAAAAATCAGGCACTGACTTTCGATAAATTTTCTCAGGATGAAAAAACAAATGAGAGTTCACATTCAGTCATTGAACAAAAGTGGTCACAATCAATGAAACTCATTTCTGTGAGCAGATCATATTGCAGATTATCAGATACCGGGAATTTAATAAGCACGTATGTAATTCATACTCGAAATTTGTTTTTTAATATATGGCAGTGTGCTTTACGTCACAGGACCTACGAAGTAGGGTTTGATATGATTTAAGTGTGTACCTTGACCTCTAGACTGACCATTAGCTTTTCCGGGCTAGGTCACCTAATTAGGTCAGAAATTGGGTCAGGAAGTAGATCACATTGACCTTGATTCAATTAGAGCAGGTCACACTGACATTGTCCTAATTAAGCGCATTTCCATGGTCTTAGGATGCATTAGGACATGTTTTCGTCAATTTCGAGGTTTATAGGTCACCTAAGTGGGTCAGCTCAGAACTTGCTGGTAACAGTCCCCTCATGCACGTTGATGCCAAAACTCAAGGTTCCAATGTCAACGGTTCTCCTTATTCGGATGGACTGACTGACTGACAGACTCACTCACTCACTCACTCGCGCACTCATTACCGGACAATTTGCAAATGAGGCCAGGACCTTCGTAGGAAAAACAAATCGGAAAGAGAGAACTTGGAATGTATGGTAATTAGTAAATGAGAGATGATTGCCCATCACCCGGAATTTCTCCAGATTGCGTCTCAAGCCTGGACTTTTCACCTGAGGCGCTGGAGAAGTAACCGCCACCCCCCCCTCCCCGATTACGAAGTTTTCGGGTGCAGAGTTATAATACTTGTGTAACCTGCGTTCTCTAGAAAAGTTTTACGATTTGATAATCAGAGTACGGTAATACTTTTGTGGTTCTGATCTTTGCAGGATAAAAGTTGCGAGAAAAAACCCCTCGTCACTTTGACTACTATATAGGTGGAGATCCATGCTCATGTGCGAAACTATCACGTCTAGCAGAATAAAAGGAAATGTTTTTCCTCTTCCACCGTATCACACAATCTAGGTAAACCAAGATGGTAAATCAGGGGAATATTCCGTGATATTATATCGGAGTTTAGTGAGATTGCTTATCACAGAGATTACATATACGGTACCGGTAGCCGATCATATGTGGGAGTATCAATGTATCTTTCTCGGTCTCTTCTGCAGCATATGAGCAGCAATTCGAAGCTTGACAAGAGCTTTTTGATGTTTTCAATTAGATAAATCGTGATATTATGTTCTGGCTGAAAGGTGTCTTTGTTCTCATTATAGACATTAAATTCACTTGATTTTTGTATTGTCCTCCCCAAAAGGGATGAATTTGCGGGTGACAAAAAGCTTAAATCCCCTTTACATATTATATTGTCCAGTGAGGATTGACCTTTTATGCACAGAACTAGGACTGAAACACCTGTTAGAGAGAAAGTAAGTAAGTTTATTTCCGTAGGCACATTGCTTATTGGTATAATCTAGAGTGATATGATATAGCGGAGACTGGGCTACTATTGTTTCACTGGTCTCTGATTTTAGTACATTTTTCTAAATATTTACCTAGTTCAAGCAACTCTTTCATATTGTGTACAGATAAGAGTTGGATTAACTTAAATATAGAAGTTTTTTTTCAGTAATACTGCTTAATATGTGAGACCCTAGATAAATAAGAATAAAATGATATTCATCTTCCACTTACTCAAGTTCGCACTTTTTGCATAATCTTTGGCTATGATCTGCCTTTTCATATCTTCCTTGTTGTATACATAACTGATGAGCAGACATTCTATATCGTGACAAATGATGATGATATCTCTGTAATATTACCAGCGACAAACACACCCTATATGATACAGGGGCTCGTTATCGTTGTTAATATTCGTGTCCCAATCAACTAAAAATGAACTAATTAACAACGCTAACGAGCCCTAGTGGCAGCACCCTAACCTGTTATTATATGTCCCTATCCCTGTCATCTAATTCCATTAAACGTGTGAAGTTTTATTATCATATTAACTCGTTCAACTCTGGAGATTTATCAATATTTTCCATTTTAGTTCCTTGTGATAAAACGAGTCGGCAATCTATACTGCTAGCCCTTGCTAAAACAACCAAAGTTTGGCAAGTGTACATAATTGTACCAGCCCGTACGCCAGCAGGCCCTTCTAGCTCAGTGAGCAGGTTGGGGTTTCCATTGCTTTGCTACTGTTTGTATTTTATTATGTTTCAGTTGCTTGGGTTTATTTACCATGTGTATTGTAGTACGCTAAAATGGAGTCGACTGTCGTGCGGACCTGAATGAATGAAAACATCCATTCATCATTTTTATTGGCTGATATTAAGTCGGGCGAGTTTATTTTTCCCGCCAAGGGGTGCAAAGCTAAAAGCATTAGCATTAACGCAATGTAGTATTGAGCACTTTATCAATATTCTCTCACCATATTACTATCAACTAACCAATACAATAAATCTGTTTGATAAACAACTCTAAGTTTTTCATGCATCAGCAGCCATGATTTATAGACGTTGGTTTTTTAATATCCTTCTCCCCCCTACGAAGATTGCACCGGATACCCAAATATGGGCAGGCTGTGTGACGTCAGAGGCTATTGTCAATCGATGCTACTGGTTGGCTCCAGTGGTTGGCTCCAGTGCAGTCAGTACGCGAAAACGGCAGGTCGCGTTTTTGAAGTGCTCTTGGAATCAAGGAAATTTCATCATCATGTGGAACCGGGTTTAGAAATAGGTCTGTGTTTGTGGCAACATATTTTCGCTGTTTACCTCAAAGCAAGAATAACGACCAAGGCGATCAGAAACCAGTTTGGGTTCGAACTTTCAAGAACAGTTGTATAAGGGATTTTTGCCAACGTGGACACACTTTGATTGACTTGTTGCAAAGAGAGCAAACAACAACACGACACAAAATGGCCGATAAAAAGGAATACTCCCCTGTGAAAGAGGCTGCGAAAAATGACATTGACACTGCTGCGGGGACAGGACCGAGTGGTGATACGAATGCATCTGAAGCTGTAAATTTGAAGCCTAAAATCACTCTGGTCAATGGTATTACAGTTATTGTGGGAAGTATTATAGGCTCTGGGATATTTGTCAGCCCAAAAGGTGTTTTGGACCATGCCGGCAGCGTGGGAATGTCTTTGATAATTTGGGTTTTATGCGGATTATATTCAATGATAGGTGCATATTGTTATGCCGAACTAGGAACCTCGATCCTCCGTTCTGGAGCTGATTATGCTTATATTTATGAAGCTTTCGGTCCATTTCTGGCTTTCCTCCGGCTGTGGGTAGAGTGTATGATTGTCCGGCCGTGTTCTCAAGCCATCGTTGCTCTGACCTTTGCGTACTACGTTATCGAGCCCTTGTTTCCCGGCTGTGAGCAGCCCGATAGTGCTGTTCGGTTACTCGCCGTTGTCTGCATTCGTAAGTATAGTTATCGTTGTTGCTTAGCATTAGTTAGTTTGAGGTTTTTATCTTGATTTCAGGTGAAAGATCGTGGAACATGCTTCGGACTTCGTTTCTTCGCTGGCGAAAAAAAGTGTCATGGCGGCCACCGCGAGCGCCCACGTGGTTTCACGCTTTTGTGTTTTGAGCGCACGTGGTTACGCACATCTGTTTACAAATATCCGGCCCACACAAAACTACGGGTATGCCCAAATGTGCATATTGCATCAGCAACTGGGCACCTTGCCAAGATGCGACAAAAGCATACATGTATATTCAAATCAAAGTTATGATTTTGTGGTTTCTGTTCAGTTGTCAGTTTAATACTAAATATAACATAATCAGAATAATACTAATAAAAATGTGTCAAGGTTCACAGCTCACAAAAGTGAATGGGCTGATCAGTGCCACCAAAATCAAGGTTAGAAATTCAGAAAATCGATCTCGCGTGCGCACAACAAAATATTTACATGTACATATAAATTGTGCACTACTGATGTTATTCTTTGTATTGATCAGGTCATGGATAATATCCCAAATGGGATATATATCTCAAATGGGATATGATATCCAAAATGGGATATTTTTTGATATCCCAAATGGGATATATGACAATAAATGTATCTGTATTTACCAGTTACATGGAGTATGAACACCAAGTAGTATATGCATTTACACGAAGCGAAGTGAGCTTCTAAAAGATCCAATTCACAAACTCTACAATTGTCCCATATTTGTCTCCTGAGCACTTTCAGCTTATGTCCAGGTTATAGTATGCTGTGTTGTTGTTGTTGGCCATTATGATATTTTTAGAGAAAGGTGGCTATGAATTGATTCATTCTAAATCATAATCAATATATATTAACAATCACTACTGGGTACCTTGATAAAGTAATTTTTCTGATAATTTTGTCGAGAAGATAAAATTGCATGTCAACAAAATTGAGTGAGGTTTTGGGTACGACACGAGGCATGTTGCTTAGTTTATTTCATGATGAACATGTCCATTTCCAAACCCTGTACGAGGATGTCTGGCTTTGCCAATTGTGGACAATACTTTAATCAGATATCCCATTTGGGATATGGGGGAATATCTCAATTGGGATATTATATCCCATTTGAGATATATATCCCATTTGGGATATTATCCATGACCTGTTGATGTATAGAGGAACACGTGATGACGTCACTCCCCCGCTGTTCCCCCCTCTGAAAAGTCTACAATTAACATTGAAGTTAATGAGATTTATCATAAAAAAGTACAACTCAATTACCATTCTAACATATATGTTGGGGAGCTAAGATATCTTCTGCGTCTGAAAGTTTGGTAATTTTTTCATACTTAGTTCTATATTTCAAAGCAAAAATTGTGCCCCGTCCTATCTGCCTCCGTGTTATCTTACCCCCAGTTGAATTTCCGCTGGAGGCTAACAGATCAGCCAAATCTTTTGTTCTCTGTGAGACCTGTGTTCCTCTATTTTTTTCTACCACATTTTTATGGTTTTCGTACAATAAAATCTTGAAAAACATTTGTTTTACTCATATGATCATAACACATTGGCTTGTTGTTGGTCGGTTATTAATTATGATATTAATATTTATATACGACATGGAACATGCCGTACTGTTGGCGGATCACATGCTAGTCACGTACACTCTCTAACGTTCCCAGTTCTTTGACACAAGCGTTAAAATGGGCTTGGAGTTGTTGTTTTGATTATTGCATTTACCTAATTAAAAGGAACAGAATGGAGAGTTACTATGTTTCAACTGATGAATTGAAGTTGGAGAGCACGCGTAGGTAAGAAATTAGGACGGATAAAATTTGGGTGTTGGCGGGGAAAACCGTGGTTTCCACTGGGTTCAAAGAGTAGGACAGAGTTCGAATTTGGCACCTGTCCGTCAGTCCGAGACTGGTAAAAAATCCCACGGACTGGTGTGAGTGACTGAACATCAAGTCCGTCGGACTGGTTACAAAAAAGCTCTCAGTTCATTGTGTAAACTATTTCTCTGGATATCTCCGCACAATTTGTAAAGAATGAAAAACGAAATATGTCTGTTTTCGGTTGCCTGACCGAGTCTAAATAAATCGTGCAAGTCTAAAAAAAATTTCAGCAAATTCCAACGAAATCACGACCACGGCCACGTTTGACGACAACAACAACAACCGTAAAGCAGCATGAGCACTGTCAGCATACCGTAAAGTGTGACGGTAATGCAGCATGGCAATGCAGGTTAGCGATCTTTTCAGAAAATAAAGCACCCACTTCCAGGTCGAGAAGCGAGAAATCAGCAACATGATTACGCTAAAGTCGACCTGATCATGTTTACCAGGACAATTTTAAACATATTTTCCATCAACTTCGAAAGAAATCTACTGATTTTCTGGCTTGAAATGGCGTTTGTTGAAGCAGTGTTTCGCGACAACACGTGCAGTCAAAGTCACGCCGTCAAAGTCTAGCCGACGGGGTTTGTCGTGTGATTATCTTCACACGTGCTCAAGAAATTCAATAAATGCACAATTATTAATTTCTTAATTAGTAGCAACCATCACAGAGAACAAATATTCATGATGACAAATGTTCCCAGATCATCTTTTATTTAATATTAACGGACTAGTAAAAATATTTGCGGACCGGTTACATTTTTGACTGGTTCAAATTTTTCTTAAATTCGAACACTGTAGGAGTGTATGAATATTAATATCATAATTAATAACCGACCAACAACAAGCCCCTGTGGATCATAAGTACATGTATACAGGCTCAGCGGTATGGCTACATTGTTTGACTCGACTTACGTGGTGGGGATTTTACACCCCCCCCCCCCCACCTTTCTCCATCCGCCAGCCACAACTCTTCCTTGAAATCAAATATACATGTATCATTTTGAATTCTATTGAATTCTTTGTTGCAAGTTTAATGTATACATGTATGTAAAGTACTGAATCCTATCCTTTATTAGGGGTTTTACTGTTCTTCATATCAGCATGGACATTGTTAATTGTGATTGTCAGGGATCTCTACATAGCGTCTGTAAACATGGTAAATATGAGAGATGTTTGTTTGGTAAATCTCCAAGTCTGTGCTGTCCAGGTGGTACACAGGCCTATCATGCCTGTAGATGGCAGTATGTACTATCTGTTTTGTGAATCGGTAACCGGAGCTGTCTGACAAGCACATCAGTCTCCCCGTGAAGGCTACTAAACCAAAATATATCATGCTGGATAAATTTACCTTGTTTGTGAGCAATTAGTGGTATTGTTTTCCACATTCACTTTTTTCTCTCTCTTGACTATAATTATATAAGAAAAACCACAAGATTTTTTGCTTAAAGGGTTATAAGGCCCTCTGGCATGCCTGGTGGAGATTTTACACCCTGAGACACCCTGGCATGCCTGGTGGAGATTTCACACCCACAGATATCCTGGCATGCCAGGTGGGGATTTATACACCCTCAGACATTTTGGCATGCCTGGTGGTGATTTCACACCCTCACAGACACCCTGGCATGCTTGGTGGAGATTTCACACCCTTACAAACACCCTGGCATGCCTGGTGGAGATTTCACACCCTCAGACACCCTGGCATGCCTGGTGGAGATTTAACACCCTCAGATATCCTGGCATGCCTGGTGGGGATTATACATCCTCACAGACACCCTGGCATGCCTGGTGGAGATTTTACACCCTGAGACACCCTGGCATGCCTGGTGGAGATTTCACACCCTCAGATATCCTGGCATGCCAGGTGGGGATTTGAACACCCTCACAGACATTCTGGCATGCCTGGTGGGGATTATACATCCTCACAGACACCCTGGCATGCCTGGTGGAGATTTTACACCCTGAGACACCCTGGCATGCCTGGTGGAGATTTCACACCCTCAGATATCCTGGCATGCCAGGTGGGGATTTGAACACCCTCACAGACATTCTGGCATGCCTGGTGGGGATTATACATCCTCACAGACACCCTGGCATGCCTGGTGGAGATTTTACACCCTGAGACACCCTGGCATGCCTGGTGGAGATTTCACACCCTCAGATATCCTGGCATGCCAGGTGGGGATTTGAACACCCTCACAGACATTCTGGCATGCCTGGTGGGGATTATACATCCTCACAGACACCCTGGCATGCCTGGTGGAGATTTTACACCCTGAGACACCCTGGCATGCCTGGTGGAGATTTCACACCCTCAGATATCCTGGCATGCCAGGTGGGGATTTGAACACCCTCACAGACATTCTGGCATGCCTGGTGGGGATTATACATCCTCACAGACACCCTGGCATGCCTGGTGGAGATTTTACACCCTGAGACACCCTGGCATGCCTGGTGGAGATTTCACACCCTCAGATATCCTGGCATGCCAGGTGGGGATTTGAACACCCTCACAGACATTCTGGCATGCCTGGTGGGGATTATACATCCTCACAGACACCCTGGCATGCCTGGTGGAGATTTCACACCCTCACAGACACCCTGGCATGCCTGGTGGAGATTTCACACCCTCACAGATACCCTGGCATGCCTGGTGGAGATTTCACACCCTCACAGACACCCTGGCATGCCTGGTGGAGATTTTACACCCTGAGATACCCTGGCATGCTTGGTGGAGATTTCACACCCTCGCAGACACCCTGGCATGCCTGGTGGAAATTTCACACCCTCACAGACACCCTGGCATGCCTGGTGGAGATTTTACACCCTGAGACACCCTGGCATGCCTGGTGGAGATTTTACACCCGGAGACACCCTGGCATGCCTGGTGGAGATTTCACACCCTCGCAGACACCCTGGCATGCCTGGTGGAGATTTTACACCCTGAGACACCCTGGTGGGGATTATACACCCTCACAGACACTCTGGCATGCCTGGTGGAGATTTTACACCGTGAGACACCCTGGCATGCCTGGTGGGGATTATACACCCTCACAGACACTCTGGCATGCCTGGTGGAGATTTTACACCCTGAGACACCCTGGCATGCCTGGTGGGGATTATACACCCTCACAGACACTCTGGCATGCCTGGTGGAGATTTCACACCCTCACAGACACCCTGGCATGCCTGGTGGAGATTTCACATCCTCACAGACACCCTGGTATGCCTGGTGGAGATTTTACACCCCGAGACACCCTGGCATGCCTGGTGGAGATTTCACGCCCTCACTGACACCCTGATGTTTCACACCCTCTCTGGCATGCCTGGTGGGGATTTTACACCCTCACTGACACCTTTTCACTAATAGAAGATGTACATGTACATAGTAATCATATTCTTGTGAAGCTATCAATGTAGGATTTTGGGAAATTTTGGTGCTACAAAGTTTTAAAATTTTCAGCAAACGGTATCCTTTTGGAAATAGATGCTTCCCATAAAGTATACAGCTTCTTGCTTTTGTTTACATGCTGCTTCAAAGGTACAAGTACTTTCTGATAGGCAACCCAGTATCTTTTGAAGCATTATGCAGGCAGGCTGTTCAAATCCTTCCGAGAAGCAACAGGAACTTTATAATGTGATGTCTAGCACTGTAATATCACTTGTCCTTATTGCACCATGTAAGCGTCATGTCTGTGTCTTGTGCGCTGTCCTCGGGTGGATGGAGGGTGTCTGGTTCCATGCTGCTTCAAAGATTTCTTCTTTGAAGTAGCAGGAACACACAGGGCTCGCTTTAGAGCATGAGAGATGACCTGCAAAAAAAAAACCCTTCCAAAAAATTTGCAGGTCAAATCCAAGATGACCTGCAATTGCAAAATTTGACCTGCATTTTTTCCCTTTTTGTCTGTAGAAACGATCACGTTCAAGTGTTTCCGCCCGTTTATGTGGTTCTGCCTTCGAATGTGTGATCACGCAATCTTTTTTCATTGTACGAGTGCCGCTAATCCAAGCTTGTTGAAAATTTCTCACCGTTTGAATTTGCCGTTCGTACTTCGAACACAGCGAGCAGTTCATTTCTGTCACAATATCATGTCCGTTTTTTTCTCCTTTTTCGTAATGTTGAGCCAGTCGTTAAACCCCACGATCGTACAGTTGATACTTTTGCCATCACACAATTTATTTCATTATTTGGCAGCCCGGCAAATTAATCTGTCAGTTCATTTTGGCCAGTCTCTCAGAAACAAACGAATGGAAATAGGATTCCTAGAACAGCGGCGCACGCATGCATAAGGACAGTAAAGGGAGACAACAGTTCTCTATTTCCAAGTAATGCGCGAGTAGACTCCCCTGAACATATTTACTTTTGCCATCGATCTGAACTCGACCACGACGATGTATTTTGTGTTGAAAAAGATGAAAAGTTTTCTACCTTTTGGACATGCCGTCGACGAAAATGATCTCCAGAATATCCACTGAACAGAAGATAATAACAATTTCTGCCACAGAAATTATGACCTGCAATTTTTTTTTTTTTTTTTTTTTTTTTGCAGGCGAATTTTCACATGGCCTGCAACACCTCAAATTTGGCCTGCAAATTGCAATTTGCAGGCCGCCAATTCGAGCCCTGAACACAACTGGTCTGGGTGGTGCTTATTTGGTTCATCATGATACAGCTGAAATATTGTTGAAAGCGATGTTACATTCTATTCTCTCACTCACTCACTTACACAAATCCTTACTGCAAACAGGTATGCAGCTGAGCATTTCCGGACAAAAGATACCATACACAGAGTGATCATATAAACTTTTATAATAAACTATTGCAAATAAAATTGAAACATGAGCAGTGTGACTAACGTCACAGGACCTACGAAGTACAGTAGGCATTAGGACTCGAACGCGAACTGAACTATTGGAAATCCCCACCCCCAGTTGAAATCCTGCCTATATTAAGATGGGCACCGCCCAGTAATCGCCAGTGATTTTCATCAAAAATCACCAGAAATTTTCATCAAAAGCAGGTCAGCTCAGAACTTGTTGGTAACAGTCTCCTATTGCGCCTTCATTCCAAAATAAATAACGATCTCCCATTTAATTTTACAATTTTTTAATTAAAGGAAACAGATTGAATAATATAGGTTCAGTAGATTTCAAGCTTTACGTGTGAAAATACATTTACATATCTTTAATGGTTTTCAGTGCCCTTGTCCAGGATCAAAACAACTTTTTGAATCGCATTATTTTCCAAACAATACAACAATTTTTTATATATAGTACTATAGTAGAAAGGTAGCATTTATTTAGTTTACGGTAATTCAACTCAAGACCAACACCTTCTCTGCACAAGATAATAATGATTCTATGTCATTCTCCTGAGCATAACCGGTACAAAGACATACAGTGGGACAGGGTATTTTTAGCTGTGTGTAATTTGACCTGAATTTGAAGCTGATGTGGCCAATGTGAAATAGGATACACGTTAAAGGCTACAGTTCACATATCTATAACAATATACTGAAGTGTTAATTATCAATCTAATTTAAATCAGAATTATTTCAGATCAGAACTTGCTGGTAACAATGCCCTAATGCACGTTCATGCCAAAAATCAAGGTTCTAATGTCAACGGTTCTCCTTATTTTGCCGACGAAAGGATTCGGATGGACTCACTCATTACCGGACAATTTGCGATCTGTAGCCTACTTCGTAGGAATAAGTGTCATTACTAAGTCAAGTGGTTGTACTTCAAACCCAACCAAAAATATTAATTCAACTCTCACTAATTAAATTAATAATGTTTACAGTTTATTACATAATAGCCAAGAATTTTTTGGCAGCAAAAAAATGCATTTTTTTTGGTGACAAGACGGGACATTTCAATCGGTCATTTTGTTTTTTTAATAAAGCAAAAAATATGCAAGATATAAAAATTTCTTCGGTTGGGAAAAATGATTCAGATCTAGCTTCATTGCAGAAATAGCTGAGAAATAAGGATAGTTTGAAATTCTGCCATCTTCTCACCTAAAACAAAAAAAGAAATTCATCAACCTTTGACCCCTGATTCGTTGCAAATGTACTAACTGAATTTTAAAAAAAATGTGTTTTTTTGAAACTTGTATTCATGTAGTTCTTAAAATATCTTTTAAGTGAGAAAACAGAGAATAAAATTTTGATGTTGGTGCAACGTTTAGGTGGAAATGACCAGCTATCAGCCACAATCATCCCAAAGCTGAAATCAATCTAGACGGACCTTTCCTTCAAGGTCAAGTTCAGTTGTCCCATGGGCAACCACTACAAGTTTTGGTTTCCCCATGCAGTCGAGTTCACGGTTGGCCCAGTTGAGGTCCTGGTTGTCCCAGTCAAGGTTTTCATTGCTCTAGCCGAGGCCTAGACTGGATGAGTCTCTATTTCATATGTACTATTTAATAATAATAAAATGATCTTTAATAAATATATACGTTTGATAAATAAATAAATAGAATGAAAAAAAAAAATGAAAAAATGATTTCTAAAATAGAGACTGGACGATTTGATGGGTTTCGTCGTGTAAAGATTCCATCTGGAGGCGTGGTTAGTCTGGACGATTGACATGTTTTTACCTTTGGTCGCAACATTTGTATCAATTTCATTCTAACGCCATACTGTGACGTCTCGGCAGTAACGTCATTCCCATTGTTGAGGTCATGGTAGTAACGTCATTCTCATTGTTGACGTCACATGAACGCATTGCTTCCAGCGTGCGTATATGAACGAACCAATCAAATCCTTTGAGTTGGGGGCGGGGTCAGAATACGGAGTTTTTATTGGTGACAAAAAATGAACAGTATATTGTGCATTTTTTCTTGCAAAGTTAGCTCCCTTGTGACGTTCCGTCCAGTCCCTGTTTCAAGCATTTCTTAATAGGCAGAGTTACTTCCTCTTGTTTGCCGTTTAAAATACATTATGAAACAGGGGCTGGATCCAGTCTAGCCGAGGCCACACAGTTGCTGAGTCAAGGTCCCGGTTCCAATTTACCTGACCCATGGTTGCTCCAGTAAAGGTCAGGCTGTTATCCCAGTCATGATCACACAGTTGCCCCAGTCAAGGTCCTGTTGCCTCCCAATCAAGGTCCCAGTTGCCTTTTGGGGGGCGGGGGATTTTGCTTAATGTCCCACTCATGGTTGCTTCACTCATATGGTGACAGTCAGTTTGTTTGGTGGAGAAAGCCGGATTACCGGGAGAGAACCACTGCCTGTCGGCTGTTAAACTGATAAACTTCCACACAGGGTACATGTACCAGCTGGGCTCGAACCCGTGCCCATTCTGCAGTTTGAGGCTAGAGGTCACCAGCGTAGTGCCTTCGACCAATCGGCCACTAAGGGCCCTGTTGCCTCAGTCAGGTCCACGGTGTGCATGCAGGTATGCTATGTGTGATTAGAGGCAACAAACAAAATATTTGGCCATGAAACCTACCACAATGGTGACATAATGTACACCAGGTGAGTGAGTGAGTAGTAGGGTTTAACGTCGTTTTCTACCTTATTTCATTAATATCACGACGGTGCCTACATTTGACAGAACACGAGTCAGTACAGCACCGGGTCATACATCCAAGTATTGACCGAGATTAACGTTGCTTAACTAAGATGATCTGACGAGAACCGGTGACGGTGTACATATAACACCATATACTTGGTCAAACAATAAGGCTAATTGATTCCTTGTTTCCAATCAGCCCGTTTTTCATTACTCATTATTTAAAATAAATTCGGGCCGACATCATTCGGCCGCTGCGTTTGAGAAAGTCGGGGCCCCTCCCAACCCTGATTTCCCACAAGAGCAATTATTTTCATCATTTTTTCTATTTCCATCATCAGATTTGATGTGTCTTTTGAGGTTCTTGAAGAAATTGAGGTTGGCTTAAACATTTGAGTAATTTCAACATGTTGAAAGTGAGAAATTGTGCTTGGAGTGCAACAAATTCAGGAAAAATGCAAATATGAGAGCAATTGAAAATAATGAAAGAACAGGCGGTAGGTAAAATGACATGTGGGTTTCTCACGGGAAACGAGGAATCAAGTGAGGATGGCCTAAACATTGGTTGGTCCAGTTATCACTCATCTGAAGTAAAACAGAGAGATCAGCAAGTGGACACCTAAAGTTGAAATTAACATCATCAGGTACATCCTGTTTGCACAGCTGTTCCCTAATAATTGATTCTGGTATGGTAGTTTGACCTTTGTGACCGGACCAGAAAAGTTGATTCCTCTAGAGATTGACATTAATCTGCTTTGACAGTACTAACCTACCTGTAGTAGTACAGTTTATCAATAGACCCATTCTTTGTGGTCTTAGGAGCTACTTTCATCAATTTGATTTTATAGGGTGGAGTCCAATTCTCATTGCTGAATAGTATTGCTGGTGTGCCCTGATTCTATTCATTGAATGAGAATGGAGTTGGAAATGTTGTAGTACAATTGCACACATGGGGCGAACCTAATTCAGTTTCGATTTGGTTTGGAGAATGGGCCAAAATTAATTTGAAAACTCTATCAGTACAATTTGGGTAGCCATACATGTATCTACCCAGTCAAAATGCTTCTACCCAGAACTTTAATATTGGTCTATGATGTCCCGGTTGAGCAATATCTTTTATTATTCACCATACCAGGGCTCGAAATTGCCACAAGCCCGGCAGCCTGTGGCTGGTGAATTTAGAACTTGTCTGGTTGAAAATAGTTCTAAAGCTAGCTAACCAGCCCGACTAGCTGGTTATAATTAAAGAATTTCACCTTTGTATAATGAAATATACCAGCCCGATGGTCTGCAGGGGTTTTTCTAGACACTTTTTTCATCGTGGTAACCACGATGAAAAACAATTACAAATTGAGTTTTTGCAAAATTTTGTAAATTGAGTTTTATTGCCGAAAATTGAGTTTTCTAAAATTTTGAGAATTTACGCGCCGAAGGCGCGCGAAAAATTGAGTTTCTACGAAATAAATTGAGTTTCTGAGAAATCTAAACTGAGTTTCGTCGTCTGTTATCCCGTCCCCCTCCCCCAAAACAACCGCGAGAAAGAAAAAAAAAACGTGTGACCAGCCACGCCACTCGAGTCGAGATAAGCACTCAGGATTTGTAACTGATGTGCAGACAGATAACTTGTGTACCTTTATTATTCAATCGTATAGCTCCGATAAGGACGTCTGGTCTTGAACTGTTCTCATTTCAGTCGTATAGGTCCGATAAAGACATTGTCCTGAACGTTTTTCATTTCAAAGCAAATTGTTCGGCGACGATCGAACTAGTCCGCCATTTTGATATTTCAAAGTTACGTCCCCTCTTTTTAGTCCACTCGGGAACCACTGCTGTCATACTGCTGTGGCTTAGGAGTCTGGTCTCCGAGACACGCTGTCCGTCAATCTCCGGGTTTTTCGGTTAAGTTCGGAACCAAGACAACGGGCAAGCATTTTCTCTCTCGGTCAACATTTCACTTGGATGCGTGTGACGTTGAAAGACGTTTCCCCAGAAACAAGAAACGAACAAAACAGACATTCCCCAAAATACAGCTGATGTACCATTTGGGAATAAATACACAAAGTGAGCAATGCAGATTGGTGTAAAAACAAAAGATCCACACTCTCTCCTGCGCAACTGGGGATCTACATGCGGGGGCATATGCTATAACATACAAAATATACGTTTTTATGAATAATTTTGTTTCTGCCCGATGGAAATTTCTGAAACCCCAGTATGTTTTGTAAACAAGTCCCACACCACATACTACAAAATAGGGTGCATATTGAGTTTAATTTGCAATTTTTGGCCATTTATCTGCGTTTACCAAGCAGCATTGGATTTTTTTCGTGAAATCCACAAAACTTCACAACCACCATTGTTTTATTTTTTACGTCTCTTATTAACATTTTTATTGCCATTTATTTCTTCATTTCTTTCCTGTCACTTACAAATACCCAGACACTTACAATACTCAACCACCAACTTTGTCAAGGATTGGTTAACTCATGGAAATGGACAAGGGACAATTTTTATTTCTTGACTATAAGTATAGATTTTTTAAACTAAAGTAAGCTATTTGTAGGGAAAATATTTTCACTTTTGACCTATCACAATCCAGAGCTAAAGTACTCTCCCCCACCCCCAAAATAATCGACCAAATAGAACTTCCTGAGATAACTTGGATTTTAAAACTCTCTTGTTTTATTCGCGCTCATTTTTTAATTAAATGAAGCTATCTCTGAGGGAAGTATTTCTACTTAACATCTTTAGCCAAAATATAATCGGCCAATCACAGTTGGATAGCAAACAAACTTGTATGCAGCTATGTATGACACGCAACTTTGCTTGATGAGCTTCATAACATTACTGACATGTTCATTCACGATGAAAAATTGTCGCGAATTTATTTATTGTAAGTGTCCTACTAAAAAGATAAAAAAATTGAGTTTCCAGACTGCATGCGATGAAAAACCCGAAAAAATTGAGTTTTGTTGTTTATTGAGTTTTTCATCTTTTTGAAATTGAGTTATATAAAGGAAAAGTGTCTAAAATAACCCCTGGGTCTGGTAAAGTTTTATGGTAAATTCATGCCCTGCATACACGTACATGCTATGTCGCTCCTTTGTTAATTTTTTAAACATCTTTGTTGAAAATACTTCATGGTTCCTCTCATTTTTATACTCCCATTGATAAAGGTCGTATATTGCGATCAGAATGTCTGTTTGTCTGTCAATTTGTTAATTTTTGTTTCTCTGTGCAATATCTCCAGATCCATGTCCTGGTTGGATACCAGACTTTGGGTGTACATACATGTGCCTCACTCATGTGTCAAAGAGAAACCCTATTCATTTTGATATAAAAAGGGTTGCTATATAGCTGAAATATTGCTGAATGCGACAATACACCTTAATACTTTCTCTCTATCCTTGATATAAAAAGGTCAAATGTCAAGGTCACTGTGGTTGAAAATCAGTAAATCACTGAAACTTGTTGTTTTTATGCTATATATACAGTTCAGACTCGATGACTGTGGATTGTGATGACAAAGAAGTCTTAGCCTATTCATTTTTACCCCTCTGCCAAGTTTGTCTGCTTGGTCCATCCATCCATCCATTGGTCCATCTTTCTTGGTAACACAATCTCTTGGAGGATTATACCCAAGCTTTCTGAATTTGTATAACATATGCAACTGGCAATGGGTCGGAAGTCTATTGAAGATGACTGACCTTGGCCTATTTTATCTAGGTCAGATTTGAGTATTGATGATAACTTTCGAATGCTTACATCTAGGCTCTCCGCATTCAAACCACATGTATGCAACTGGTGATTGACGTTGGCCGATTTTATCAGTGTCAAATTCTACTTATTGAACTGAAGTATCTCGAGGGATCATGGCTCAGCTTTTCAAATTTAAACTGCAGTACATATGCAACTGGTGATTACTTAGAAGACTATTCAAGTTGACCTACCTTGACCTATTTCATTGAAGACAAATTCTAGTTAATACAATATGTTTTAAACGGTAATAGGCATGCACAGTCATACATGTATATTGAAATCATAAGGTTCTCGTTAGAATTACAAAACTAAAATTTGAAGACCATGTACAGATGACTTTGAGCAGTGGGAATGACCCCGAGTTCGAATCTGGGACCTGTCCGTCAGTCCGAGACTGGTAAAAAATCAAACGGACTGGTGGGAGTGACTGAACTACAAGTCCACCGGACTGGTAACAATAAAGCTCTCGGTTAATTGTGTAAACTATTTCTCTGTATATCTCTGCACAATTTGTAAAGAATGAAGAACGAAATATGTTTGTTTTCGGTTACCCGACCGAGTCTAAATAATCGTGCGAGTCTAAAAAAAATTCAGCAAATTCCAACGAAATCACGACTACGGTCGCGTTTTACGACAACAACAACAACTGTAAAGCGGCGCGAGCACTGTCAACATACCGTAAAGTGTTACTGTAATGCAGCATGGCAAGGTAATGCAAGTTGACGATCTTTTCAGGAAATAAAGCACCCACTTCCAGGTCAGGAATCGAGAAATCAGCAACATGATTACGCGTCTGTCGACCTGATCATGTTTACCAGGACAATTTTAAACATATTCTCCATCAACTTCGAAAGAAATCTACTGATTTTTTGGCTTGAAATGGCGTTTGTTGAAGCAGTGTTTCGCGACGACACGTGCAGTCAAAATCGCCGTCAAAGTCTTGCCGACCGGGTTTGGCATCTGTGATTATCTTCACACGCGCTCAAGAAATTAAAGAAATGCACAATTATTAATTTCTTATTTAGTAGCAACCAAGACAGAACAAATTATTCATGATGACAAATGTTCCCAGATCATCTTTTATTTAACGGACTAGTGAAAATATTTGCGGACTGGTTACATTTTTGGCTGATCAGTCCGGAGGACTGGTTCAAATTTTTCTTAAATTCGAACACTGTGACCTAGTCAGTCATTTGCAGAGAAGACATGTTTTTTTCTTTATCTACATGATGTGAGGGAAATAAAATATAATTGTTGAAGTTTTGAGTTAGGTGCGCAATTGGCTTTTTCGTTGATATTTTTTGTTCTCCCCTATCTCATAACATGGTGCTAAATAGCACTGGGGACAATATAGTGCAGATATTTTGCTAATCTTTGGTGCCGGGGTTTGAAGGCAATATAATTCTTCTAATTATCATCTAAATTGCATAGATTCGCACTGCATGGTAAGGTAATATATCGTTTATTTAGCGTAGATTCGCAAATCGATTTGTCATTCACTCTTTTCTTATGCGAGGTAATATATTAGCACTTTGATAATCTCATCTAAATTGCATAGATTCGCAAGTCATGGAGAGTTAATATATTGTCTATTTAGCGTAGATTCGCAAACGTGTTTTACCTCGGCGAGAATGCAGAGAAGACAATATATTGTCTAATTACCACTTTGATAATCTCATCTAAATTGCATAGATTCGCACTTCATGGAGAGTTAATATATTGTCTATTTAGCGTAGATTCGCAAATCTGTTTTACCTCGGCGAGACTGCAGGGGAGGCAATATATTGTCTAATTAGCACTTTGATAATCTCATCTAAATTGCATAGATTCGCACCTCATGGAGAGTTAATATATTTTCTATTTAGCGTAGATTCGCAAACGTGTTTTACCTCGGCGAGAATGCAGAGAAGACAATATATTGTCTAATTAGCACTTTGATAATCTCATCTAAATTGCATAGATTCGCACTTCAGGGAGAGTTAATATATTGTCTATTTAGCGTAGATTCGCAAGAGTGTTTTACCTCGGCGAGATTGCAGAGAAGAGAATGTATTGTCTAATTAGCACTTTGATAATCTCATCTAAATTGCATAGATTTGCACTTCAGGGAAAGTTAATATATTGTCTATTTAGCGTAGATTCGCAAATGTGTTTTACCTCGGCGAGATTGCAGAGAAGACAATATATTGTCTAATTAGCACTTTGATAATCTCATCTAAATTGCATAGATTCGCACTTCATGGAGAGTTAATATATTTTCTACTTAGCGTAGATTCGCAAACCTGTCTAATTAGCACTTTGATAATCTCATCTAAATTGCATAGATTCGTACTTCATGGAGAGTTAATATATTGTCTATTTAGCGTAGATTCGCAAATGTGTTTTACCTCGGCGAGATTGCAGAGAAGAGAATATATTGTCTAATTAGCACTTTGATAATCTCATCTAAATTGCATAGATTCGCACTTCAGGGAAAGTTAATATATTGTCTATTTAGCGTAGATTCGCAAATGTGTTTTACCTCGGCGAGATTGCAAAGACGACAATATATTGTCTAATTAGCACTTTGATAATCTCATCTAAATTGCATAGATTCGCACTTCCGGGAAATTTAATATATTGTCTATTTAGCGTACATTCGCAAATGTGTTTTATCTCGGCGAGATTGCAAAGAAGACAATATATTGTCTAATTAGCACTTTGATAATCTCGTTAAATAGCATAGATTCGCACTTCATGGAGAGTTAATATATTGTCTATTTAGCGTAGATTCGCAAATGTGTTTACCTCGTCGAGATTGCAGAGAAGAGAATATATTGTCTAATTAGCACTTGGATCATCTCCTCTACATTGCAGACATTCGCACTTCATGGAGAGTTAATATATTGTCTATTTAGCGTAGATTCGCAAATGTGTTTTACCTCGGTGAGATTGCAGAGAAGGGAATATATTGTCTAATTAGCACTTTGATAATCTCATCTAAATTGCATAGATTCGCACTTCAGGGAAATTTAATATATTGTCTATTTAGCGTAGATTCGCAAATGTGTTTTACCTCGGCGAGATTCCGGAGAAAAGAATATATTGTCTAATTATCAGGCCATCCTTAAAAATATGTTTGTTGGCTGTAACCCGACCCTACCTCAGGAAGTTGGGTCGGTCGGTAGGTAATTTTTTTTTTTTTTTTTTAGATCAGGTTTTCCTTTTGGGGAGGCTGGAAGAGGTTAGTGTGATTTAGTTCAGATACTAAGCAGGTCATTTGAAATATTCTTTTTGTCTGGCAGCAAAATTATTTCAGTATAGAAAACTAGTTATCTTCAAGGTATAAAGCAAGATATTCTTAAATTCAGGCTTGTGTACCTGTTTTATTTCTTAGAAGACATCGACATCCTTGAACACATTCTTGACAATGACTTGTGACTAGCTGGTCAAAAAAAAAAAAAAAAATACCACTACCAGACAAACTTTTGCCAAAATTGTGACAGGAAAGAAAAAAATCCTCTCAGTGTTATACAGAAGGTTGTTCATTATACCATTTGGAGTTGAGAAAATTACCTCAAATTAATCATTAACATCATTACTGCCCTTCCTCGTCGCAAATTTATGGTGTGCTTTTATTGAATACTTAGGTACTTCCTTTATTCAGATTAGAAATACATCGTAATTTAATTTACTGACAACAATGAGGCAAACACTAAGTTTCTAACCTGTGTCTTTTCGTGGAATTTAGTCCGAGGTGGAATTCTGACAAGCGTATTTGATGCCGACATCGGAACGTCAAAATTAAGCTGACGGCACCATCTAATTTGTCAAGACCGCTGAAGCCACCGACACTATATCCATGGCTTCATCGACATAGAGGGTTATAAAGTTTCCGTTAAACAACAAAGCAGTATAGATTTTCTGCGTTTAGGCACACTGAAGTCTTCTCGGATAAAAGTAGAAATCCAAACATCGTTGTTGTTGTAACATCGTCAGTCTCAGAATCTGTCGGTGTACGGACCCACGTGGTGCATGGTGACAGTCCTAAACATGTCTACGTTCCAAGTCGATTCGCGACAGAGCTCTTTATGGCAGGTTTTAATAACCAACCGTTTTGAAATATTTTTCCCATCCTGTGTTGCTGTTGCCTGTCGATGTGTTTATTGTCCTCTCGTCCAAACCCAAACACAAAACAGAAGGGGGAACTTCCCGCCATATACACGTGGTCGACGAAAACTGCATTCCTCCACGGACTGGGCCATGGAGGATATGCCTTCAAAACGTGCGACATAAGCTCACATCGCGACTACTGGAGAGTGAAATCCTGCTTGCTTTTGCTAGGCGAACGTTTTACATACGTTTACATAGGGGAGATAATTCTGACATTGCAAAATAAAATAAAAAGATGACCGGTCGGAAAATCGGCGAAAAAAGTTTCCAGTCGGCGGATTTTTGGACAGTCGGTCGGGTTACGCGCAACAAACTTATTTTTAAGGATGGCCTCACTTTGATAATCTCTCTCTAAATTGCATAGATTCGCACTTCATGGAGAGTTAATATATTTTCTATTTAGCGTAGATTCGCAAATCAGTTTTACCTCGGCGAGACTGCAGGCAGACAATATGTTGTATAATTAGCACTTTGATAATCTCATCTAAATTGCATGGATTCGCACTTCATGGAGAGTTAATATATTTTCTTTTTAGCGTAGATTCGCAAATCTGTTTTATCTCGGCGAGACTGCAGGGCAGACAATATATTGTCTAATTAGCACTTTGATAATCTCATCTAAATTGTATAGATTCGCACTCCATGGAGAGTTAATATATTGTCTATTTAGCGTAGATTCGCAAATGTGTTTTACGTCGGCGAGATTGCAGAGAAGAGAATATATTGTCTAATTAGCACTTTGATAATCTCATCTAAATTGCATAGATTCGCACTTCAGGGAAAGTTAATATATTGTCTATTTAGCGTAGATTCGCCAATGTGTTTTACCTCGGCGAGATTGCAAAGAAGACAATATATTGTCTAAGTAGCACTTTGATAATCTCATCTAAATTGCATAGATTCGCACTTCAGAGAGAGTTAATATATTGTCTATTTAGTGTAGATTCGCAAATCTGTTTTACCTCGGCGAGACTGCAGGGCAGACAATATATTGTCTAATTAGCACTTTGATAATCTCATCTAAATTGCGTAGATTCGCACTTCATGGAGAGCGTAGATTCGCAGGTACATTTTATTCATACACATTTTTTGTTGAATGGGAGGCAATATATTGTCTAATTAGAGCATTGATAATGTCATGAAAATTGCATATATTCGCAATTCAAGAAGATTTAATATACTTTCTATTTAACATATATTCACAAAGCGGTTTAACCTTATCGACCATGCTTCATTCTCTATTGTTGAACCCAGAAATGATATGTTGTTAATATAACAATAATATTATCTGTGCAGTAGTAAATCCTTAACAACTAAATTGAATGTGGATATCCCTTTTTTGTTGAACCTAGAAATGCCATATTGTTATAATCACTTTAAAACCATTATGTGAACAGTTCTCTTGAGAACCAAATGGCATTTGACACTAGGGGTTGCGTTCAAATGATAAAAGGTTGACAATAATTTGATGATATTGCGTGCAGATTTTAGGAACTATCTCCCTAAAAAAATATCTATAGTCATCTGTGAGTGCATCCGAGGGGTGGTTTTGAAACTTGCAGTGCTATCGCGAGAGGCGATGAATGGCCTCTCGGACTCACAGAAATGGTAATGGCAATGTCGCTCATGACAATGCTTCACCTTTGATTGTTGAACCGAGCAATCGCATATTGTTACCATAACACCAATACTAATAAAGGGCGTTAATCACGAAAGCTAAAAATCTGGACTCTCCCTGGTATATTGTTTAACCATAATCTTTGCTCCATGCTACATCTAATGCTACATTCTTATCTTCGCAATGAATATATCAGGTCATAATTACATGTAATTTTGATCACCTTCTTCCACAAAAATGATAGTAGATACCTGTGCATTGCCTTTACGTGATAAAATCATATAATTATATCTTGTATGATTTATCACACATCATTCGCACCATTCGCATCGACATTTGCTTCCTCCGGTAGTGGCGCTATAGTCGTGTCTTTGTCTCTTCAACGGGTGGTATTGGGTTCATTGACATTATTAACACAAGAAGCTGCTTCACCGAAGAATCAGAACGGCCATATGTTGTTAATAATAAGCCAGTAATTAAAATTGTTGTAATGAAACACTCTTGTCGATTTACAGTGATACATACACAAATATTGTGTAAAGGATACAAAAGATGAAAATCCATAAAATAGCCTTTTGTTATATATGGTATCAGGACATTTCGTCACGCGACATTCCGGCATGTGATGGCCAGGGTATGTTTACTTTTTATCATTCTCCCAGAAGAACTTGTCTGTAAATACACTAGCTTTATTCTTGCAGGGATCAAAGTTTTGCTCAATTTTATGGTCTGCAACCCAGGCCAGTTAAGAGCTTAATCCGCATATGGAGAGAGAATTAAAGAGATAAGAGTAAACTGGTTGAAGGCCTGTTACATAATTTTATGTCTTAAACATCCTGCTTACTACAAACATCCATGATTAGAATGTACACAGCAAGATATAAAATTTTCTGCATGTTTCAACTTCTGCAATAGGCATATTAACAGTATCATGACAAGTTGCTAGAACCATCTATACCGCTGGTCTCGGTCATTAATCTTAAAAGAAATCACATGGAAGTGATATGCCAATCTACTTTTATTTAAGTCTGGGCGACGTGGGAATGTGTGCAATTTAAATTCAATTGTCACAGTGCTATTTAGACAATATATTGTGAAGCCGGCGTGTGAAATTGAATCTGCAAATCTACGCTAAATAGACAATATATTAAGTATCCACGAGGTGCGAATCGATGCAATTTAGATGCGATTATCAAAGTGCTAATTAGACAATATATTGTTTCTTTCTGGGGAACAAGAGCTCAGCTTCGCACATATATATAGTCTACTTTTCATGCAGATCTTTCGTGTATTTCGAAACGGAAAACGCCGACATTCTCAGTATGAGCAAACTGTGAAGAATGGAATGTGCTCGCGTGAAACTTTGTCTTGATGCCAGTTTAAAGAAAGAGCCTTTCAGCGTTTGACGTCATGTCACGTCACAGGTTATGATGACATTGGTTCATGGAAGATGAGCGTTATCGGCGACCTCACTGGGGTACAAGCTGCCATTGACGTCACGGACAAGTCGAACGATATTCTCGTTCACCCGAATCAGTTGGGAGTTCCTCGTGTGAGTGACTCGAACATTGTCGATCATTCAGCAAGTTTTATCTGGTAGTGCAATGAATTCTCATTCAACATTTATGCCTACGTTCAGCTGAATCAATGCAGGGGGCATATTGCGGTCGGTGGATTTGTCTGGGGGGAAAACAGAATATATTGTATAATTAGCATCTCATTCTAAATAGCTAAGTATCCTAGAAAATATCTGCAAATTAGCAGCTTTGCTAATTAGATTCTAAATAGATGCGAGAGAATATTATAGCCAATCGCACACCTTAATGGAAGTTTTAGGGCTGAAACTTTCTCCAGAATCTAAAGAAAATGTTTTTTTTTTAACTGAAGAAATATTGATTGTTCTATTACGCTCTTTGATGGGTGACTTATTTCATTATAGTGACAAATTCAATAGGACGACATAATATTTCCGTATACATGTACCAACTTGGCCGTGGTAGGGACTATAAAATGGTTGACTTGTAAGGTCATATATGTTAATTTCTGGTTACAGACTGCAAACTACTGTTTATTAGATTTTACATCGAGTCACTTCAACAGAAACAAGTTTGCCCCTTTTCATGGTTTGTTAATTGCTGTTTTGTTGTGAAAAACCAGGTAATATATTTTGGATCAGTGTCATTCACATGTTTTCAACAGACTGTTATCTTAAAATTAAGTGCCCAGACATCTGTGAAGGACACATAGTTTTTATGGACATGACCTTATTATCCACAGCCAGTCTGGCTGTACTTTACCAGCTGGAATTTGTAAATCATTTGGGTGCAATCAGCTGTTATATGAGACCACATGGTAAAGTCTACAATAATCGAAGCCCCCTGTTAAAATTCATCGCCCAATTGCTTTGTCACAACTATCACACATGTACTAGCGGGGCTGGAACCCATGCTGGTTCATGGAACCCATGCTGGTTCATGGAACCCATGCTGGTTCAGCGTTGTGAGGCTAGCCATCACCAGCGAAACGCCTTGGACCACTCGGCCACCAAGGGCTTGATTTTATTAGAGGATTTACTTTAACTTACTGGTGTCAGTGTGCCATTCAACACCTGTACAATCACACAGACATAGGAAATCCCCTATCACAGTAAAATATGGTCACATACAGTATTGTAATTGTTATCCACAAATTTTTCAAAGGTCGCACGACCTTGTCAAGCGCATGTGGTTAATAGTACGTTGTAAATTAGAACAGATTTGCAGTGCATGATCTGTCCTAATGTAAAGAACAGTCGATAAATGATGAAATCATGTGACTTGAGGCGAATCTGAACATGTGAACTTTCTGAATTTAACGCATGTTAAAATTTAAACATTGCTTTTCCCTCATCTGCATCTTACTATAATTTTAATAACTGGCTGTTTGTTTGTTTGTCCAGCCTATATGGTCACAGTTTTGGTAAACATGTTGATTCGTCAGGAGAGTTTTTGGAGTCACTGTGTGCGAGTCTGTGACCTTTGAAAAAAAGAAGTTCCAATACGCACATCTCTCATCATTGAAAGATGTCCAAGATGTAATCTGATGCAGATCGCAGAGGGTGGAGCACTGGAGCGAGGAAAAGGGCATATTTATCTAATTTTGAAGAACAGGATTCCTGTTAGTGTACTACATGTATATTCGGGGATGAAAATATTGGAGCATTTCATGAAAATTAAAAATTTACTGTTAGATATAATGTATGATGTAAACTATCTTTCATGGTTTCCACTTGCAATGTAAAGGCATTTTCGCTGGATATATTATTCACGGACGATGCTGATTGGCCAAGAGCTCAGTCATGTGAACAAAGCTGCTTGCGGGGATTTCAACCACAGTGCAATCAGAGAGGGTATATCTGACAGTAAAGACTTTATGAGAAAGGTAACGGTCATGATAGCAACTCCATTGGACTTTCTAACACCAACAGGATATCTTCACTTTTGAAGCACTTAGTTCGTCAATTCAAATTTTTGAAACTTAATCGTGGAGATTCATTGGCCTGTGGATAATATTCGTAGGAAATGTAGTCCATAATCATTTATATAAGGCTTAATTGTGTTTTAATCACTGCACGAATCCTGAGATGGACTAAGCTAAAAGGAGCAACATTTGGAATTTACACATGTAAATTTAGACAACAAATAACATGATAAAATGATGAAAACAAATTAACACAGTTTGAATCGCTTGAAAAAATTATTCTATGTCTTGCTGGCATTGGATGAATGTCTTAGTCCCTTGGTAGACAAATTTTAACAGGATGTTTTCATACAATTACAACACATATAAGGGAAGTGGGAAGAGGTGCCGACATACTGACTGCGTCATATGACTTCACAGAATAGTCTTCTGGTAAACCTATTCTAAAGCACATACCAAGAATCTAACGATTCGTGATATGTGTTGTATTTCAGGTACGCTTTTATTGTACCTGTTCATGTGGCAACATGGATGATATGACCACGCGGCCCCTAGCACTGGCATAAGCGGTATTAGATTCAAATCTAGAGAGCTATGATGAAAATTCTCTGACAACTCGTATACTGGTAATTGGTGAGCCGCCCAGATAATTGATGATAATGATTTGATTCAAGAAAAACAAAGTTCTATCATTAATCAGCGAAGTAGTTAAATTGCAGAAGAGTGCGTTAACAACATTATATAGCACTCTTCATGAAAAACTTTTCAGAACAATTCTTCTCTGTTTTGGTATATATATACATGTGCAGGTCTACTTTATAGAATATCAAGGAGGATGTGTTCATAGGAACTTTAGTATCAAAAGTTTATAACCGGCAAATAGTAAGGCATTTACAGTATCGAGATTTCTTTCTTGCACATTGTCAGATATTGGAATGTTGCTAAGCCCTTGTAAATACTATGGGTTCAACACTGTTCTCACTGGAATATTTTTAAGGCAATTAGCTTGCTCTGCATGAGCTTTGAAATGTTTCGAGGAGGTCGACAAGTGGAACAAACTCTGTCTACAACAAAAAGAATGTCCATTAATTAAAAATTCTCCTTGTATACAATCTGGGTCAACATCCCGAAAGTCACACTGACCCCTATATTCTGCCTTCGAGTCAGTATTCCGAAGGCTACCTGACATCATAGATGCTTCCTGGACCGTATCCTGAAGGCTACCCTGACCTCATAGATGCTCCCTGGTCAGTAACCTGAAGGCTACCCTGACCTCTATGCTTCCTGGTCAGTAACCTGAAGGCTACCCTGACCTCATAGATGCTTCCCGGACCGTATCCTGAAGGCTAATCTAACAGCAAAAATGTTTCCTGGTCAGTATCTCGAAGGCTACCTTGTCCTTGACCTCAAGATTGCTTCTGGCCAGTATCCCGAAGGGTACCCTGACCTTGCAAGATGCATCCGGAAGGCTACCCTGACCTCGAAGAAGCTACCTGGTCGGTGTGCCGAAGGATACCCTGACCCTGTGAACTAGTCCTTATCTGTATATCACGAAGGCTATCCTGACATCATAGAAGCTTCCTTCTCAATATGCTGAAGGTTACCCTGACCTCATAGACGCGTCCCTGGCAATATCCTGAAGGCTACCATGACCTCATAGGTGTATGTCAGTATCCAGAATGCTATCCTGACCTAAACGATGCTTTCTGATCAGTCTCCTCCTGGCTACTCTGACCTCATAAATCTATGCTTCCTTGTCCATATCCCGAAAGCTACGCTGACCTCATAGATGCATCCTGGTCAGTATCTTGATGGTAACCTCATCACTAGTTGATGGTATACATTTAATTCTGTTATTTTTTTTCTAGAAGCCAGAGCCTGTGATATACAGAGATTTAAAATGGTCCCGTTCCACATCTTGATATGAATTTTTGCCCTCGCGTGCAGGGGTGATACATGTATGTGTCATGTGTCCAGCTCAGCAGTGGTTTCCTCTTGAGGAAATCATCATATTCTCTCTGCAAAAGTCCAGTATCGTAAGCAAATATGTGACCAAAGTAGGTTAAGTTCCAACAGATTGACTGAGCAATATGAATGCTAATTTCAGCCCCTGTGCTGATCTTCAGTTCTGAATACAGTGATTTCAACATAGCCACAGCTTCACCATGTCCACATGCACCAATATCATTCCTGTGCCAGTAATTCTATTTTGAAAAGAAGTAGCTCTGGTATAGCCTTGTTCCATACTACGTGAGAACAACGCTATGGCTGTAAACCAGTCACCAGATGGAGTTGTTGGGAAAATGCTGTACGGGCAATATTTGCCGAACCAATTGACCATAACCAATAAAATAATTCGATTCTATGTCCACATACCTTTCATAAAAACACCTTGTTTATCAGCGACTGTCCGTTTTTAGCTTGGCAAGAAATCTAAACTCGGACGAGGGGGGTAAAACTGTCCACATCGCCGCCATCTTGCATCGATCAGAATGCTGATTACGCGCCACAACAACTCGCGATAAACACTACACACATAACGGCGATGCGGACAGTTTGATCCCCCTCGTCCGTGTTTAGACGTCTTGTAAAACTAAAAATGGACAGTCGCTGATAAACAAGGTGTTTTTATGAAAGGTAAGTGGACATAGAATCGAATTATTTTATTGGTTTATATGGTAAATTGGTTCAGCAAATATTGCCGGTACAGCATTTTCCCAACAACTCCATCTGGTGACTGGTTTACAGCCATAGCGTTGTTCTCGCGTAGTATGGAACAAGGCTATACCAGAGCTAGAAAAGAAGGTAACAGATGGCTGATCAAATCCAGTATCCAATAATACCTTTCATAGTCAGGATTGTATTGTTAACACGTGTCAGATTTGATATAAATTCGCTTGTAATTGAATATATAAAATTCTACAGTGAACTTTGATTCCTCAATAATGATTTAGTAATACATGTAATAAATCTACGTGTACGCTTTCGTCTGCAGTTGGCAAATAGTCATCAATGGTCCAAGACCTGAGCCTATTTTCAGTGATTAATATTCACTGGTACTCTACCCCAGCAAATATAAGCTTACATGCAGGGTTCTCATTTTCATTTTAAGGAGCAGGCTGAGTTTGAAAAGTAGACAGCTGCATTTATTGATGGCAGGGGTCCGGGGGCCGCCTAGGCCCCGGAAGCTCCAGGGATCTAGATGCTCTGAGACGCAATCGGAGCACTTTTAGAGCCCCAAATTGTCTTTTCATAAAGTGTAAACTTAGGGGTGAAATATCTGTGATTTTCAGGTTTTCAAGTTCTCTAAACAGACTTTCACTTGAGTTGATTATACAGGGTGGTCCAAAAGTAGGTGGGCAGTTGGTGGAATAGGGTTTTGTAAGGATTATATTACAACAATGGTGTTCTTTATAACTATGGTGTTTGTAATGTATTGCAATAAAATGTAATTTTCAATGTAATAATTGTTTATCAAAATTTAATTGTATAAGTCAACATAATTGTATATATGATCTCAAAATACATGTTATCATTTACTGTCCACCTACTTTTGGACCACCCCCTGTATTTGTCACATAAATTCAGTTACACCAGCCATGATGATCAGTCGCGTATTACTTATCTGAATGTAGTAGCTTAGTAAGTAACTGTACCGGTATTCAATAAAATAAAATCTTTCTATTAAGTTATTGACTTCTCTTGTTAGTTGTCTCTCATCATATACTCATTTCAGACAACCAATCTGCTGTTGTTGCACATAGGTGGGAGACTGTAAGACAACATAAAAAATCAGTGAATAAAACTTCAGATTTATTTTCAAACACAACAGTCTGGTAAGTTTGTCCAAATTGATCAAATAAGATGTGGGGTATCCGAAAATTGCCCAATTGGGGTATAATACCTGACTTGGGGTATCAATCATGCCCCACATTGGCTTCTGTCCCTAACCTGTTATAAATAAGATCTATCATCTTTACAATTTACAGCATCAATAATAAGACAAATTCTAACCATAAAATACTTCTGTAATTATCTCATGAGCGTAGTTTATATACGCGAGATCGTATGCTTGTCAGATAATTACACGTGTTTTACGTCTACAAAAAGCCAGCAGTACGTAACAAATTACGGATGGTCCACTTTTCGTGTTATCAAACGGTACTCGTAAATCATATTTTCGACAGCATAAATTGAGATATTGGTCAAGACTTGTACTATACTAGATACAAATACCATAAAAATACAAACCTGGTAATTTGTTACCGAATCCAAATGTCAGGAGTGATGTCTGTTTCCCCGACATGACGACCTGCCCTTCTTACAACTTCATCATGTGCGTAAGCTCTCCACTCAGCGGCATTTGCAGCGTGAGATATAGTATCCGTGAAAATACCTCTGCACTCTAATCGAAGAGCTCTGTTTCTCGAGGAGACTCGTAGGGGCGCGTGCAAAGCGCTGTTTACGTGGGAATTTGGATTTGCAGGTAAATTAGTGGACGTAACTTTATCCCTTCTGTTCTCATTGTGACATGTCGTTACGGCAGAAAGATTGAGCGTTTTTTTGCTGCATTTGTTGTCCGTTGACATCCAATTTCAGATTCCTTCGTTCCTTAGGGCGTCAGCGAAATTATGTACATTACTTTATTAAAGTTTATTTGTAAATTAATGACTTGGGATAATCTGAGTACCCGGCGATAATAGAACAAATAGCCGGCGAAGCTCCGGCGGCTACCGGCTTGAAATGAGAACACTGACATGTATCCCAATATGATTAAAACTCAGACTTAATAACCGCCCCTCTATCGGACATGTCGCTAATTAAGATCTGGGACAGTCTGTATCTTAAATCTGTCGCGCATGTCAGACTGGTGACCAATCACAGTCCAACTTCAACGGGCAAATAGGTGCCTATCCGAGCAAATAATTGTCTTCGGTGATTGCTCATTGCTCGTCTCGTTCACTACAAAAATAATTGGATAGGCATCTATTCGTCCGTTGAAGTTGGACTATGATTGGTCGACAGTCTGACATGCGCGACAGATTTGAGATACAGACTGTGACTCCCAGGTCTTAATTAGCGACATGTCCGATAGAGGAGCGGTTATTAAGTCTGAGTTTTAATCAGATTGACATGTATCCTGGACGATTTGTCAGATTTTTTTTTTTAAAATGAACAATTTTGTGCTCTGAAACTCGTACATGTATGTCAGATCAAACTGGCATCCGACACTTTTTTTTCAAAAATGGTTGCACCAGGTCAATTAAAACTGTTCATTAGGAAGATCTTTTTCGAGATAAGAAATTGTCTGGTTAAATAATCTGGTGCCGTTCGCCATGTTGTTTGGAGTGACTTCAGACGAGTCCATAACCAAGGAGGGGCATCAGATGGATTACTCTGCCAAAGAGAGATGTTTGATTGTACAGCAAATTTTTGAATCTGATTATCTTCCCTCAATCTCATTTGAACAGGTTAGGGCGATCCCGCTCTCTAAAATGGAGGTAAAAAAGGTCGTTTTTGCTGAATAACTTTTGATTCCTTCTTAACCAATGCATCAAAATTTCAGGCGCATTGATTTATCTATTGTTCAATGTCATCAAATTAATTTGCCATGTGAGGAACCAGCCAATGTTGTTTAAACAGCACGAAGGATGTTTGGCCTATTATTATGCAAATTAGATAGATGACAATTTACTTTTCACTACCATTTGTTGCGGATAGATATGTCTGCACGCGCCTCAAGAGGATTTTGCTGAATTCATTATGTGAACTGATTTTTTTGAGCGAAACGACCTTAATTTTACCTTCATTTTAGAGAGCGGGATTCTCCTAACCTGTTGAATGGCCAGTTGTTTGCACTGACACCAGAGGGCGCAACTGTACTGAACAGTACTTTACACCCCTGATTGTTTCATGTGCAGTAGACTGACTAACAAGGTTCAGGCCTGATTTTTTTTCTCAAGAATTCCACTTTATTTTATGCCACCATTTCAGTGTTCTATACGAAACTTGGTATACAGCATTGATGTATCAAGAGACTTACAATGAATAACCACATCAGTTCCTCCAAGTGGCAGGAAGGATGGCCAGCCATCTTTAATTTAGGCGAAATCATTAATGATTTCTATCTCAGATACCGTTAACAAGATATCTTTAGTACGACTTACCCTAGACACACCAAACTTGCAGTGCACATCCAATTGCTTGTGACCCAGAACTCCATTGAATCTGGACCCGATTGGTTGGAAACTTTGTTGGCCATCTTTAATTTATGCAAACCATTAATCTTGTGTATCTCGGGTGAAACTTGGTATAGATCATCGATGCATCAAGAAACTTCAAAGGAATGACCAAACTATTTTCTCTGATTGGGCAGAAACCTTGGTGGCTTTCTATAATTCATGCAAAATCTTTAATGATGTGTATCACTGATACCATTTCAGTGTTCTATACGAAACTTGGTACACATCATCGATACAAGAGACTTGCAATGAATAACCACATCAGTTCCTCTGAGAGTGGCAGGAGGGATGGGTGGCCATCTTTAATTTACACGAGATCATTGATGATTTTTTTCTCTGATACCATTTAAATGCTCAATGTAAAATTTAGTATACATCATCGATGCATCAAGAGACTTACGTAATGAATACCGGTTTCTTTGAGTGGATGGAAACTTTATGACCATTTCTAATTGCAAAATTTTCCCTGACATCTTGGTTCAAATTGAATACATTATGAATGGCTGGTGCCCAGAGCCGAGGGGTTTTCAGATCCGCAGCTTCGTATTGTCTGCTGTGTGCAGGGTCTAAAAACAGAAAACATCTGTGCGGAATAAATGTAGTTTGAAATCAAACTTGTTGATTTCGCAAACATGTTTTGCCCTGGAACAAGTTTTTGTCGTCTCAGAATATCTTCCAACTATTAACTAATCAACTGGAAAGCTGCACCCATGTGACAAAGGAGGCTACATGTATGTCTGCTTGCGACACTGGTGGTTTGCTTAGGGAGGAAATGTTCGCTGTTTGTGGGGAACAGGAACAAAAATGGGCAAAAACACGAAACAATGTTTATGTTCTGATATAACAAAATATTTGCTGTGAGCGTAAGTACAATGTAATAGGTGAGCACGAGCACTGTTTGCCTTTCAAGCCGAAGCAAAATTACATGTATGTACGTGATGTGGGAGACACAATCAGGGGTTTTTCTAGACAGTTTTTCATCGTGGTATTCCCGATGAAAACTAATTTGAATTGAGTTCTTGCAATTTTTTCAAAATTGAGTTTTGAGCTAGAAATTCAATTTTCTGAGGGTTTTTTTGAGAAGTGCGTGGGGAAAAATTGAGTTTTTTTCATAAAAGATTGAGTTTATGTAAGACTGGGCCGAACAAAAATGCCCCGATCATGGGAAAGTTATCGCAAACGAAAGTTCACAATACAAGGTTGTTGTTGTTGTTCGTGTCACCTTCATCACTATGCCAATAAATGTCCTTATGAGAGCCCACTCTTCATGTCATCTCTGCCACTTCCCGGGGTTTCCGTATGTTTGTTTAGCCGCAGACACCGTGTCTCGTCATGGGATATCCAGTGAAAATGAAACACGCTCAAGAAGCTTTCGCGGAGATTATTTTTCTTGACGTTCACTGCAGTGCCCCTTCAGTGTCGTAATATCATACGATACGTTTTACGTTAATAAATCTTATCTTATGACAAGGGAGGCAATTCGCTGTCAAGTACCACCAGATATCTATGGCATTGAACTGCTAGGTTTTCGATGAAGGGTTCCCGACCATTTCAGCGCCATTTTCTTCAGCTCAACACATGGGACACACTTGACAGTCGTAAGCGAGAAAATCTCAACAAGAACACAAATGAAAAATATATTTGTCATACTGTGAAAAATTTTCAACTTCTTTGATCTGTTGGAACTTTGTTTGAATGCATATAATACCAGCCTCGCATTGAAGTGAAGTGCCTTGCCCTGTGTTTTGTGGTGGAAAACAAGCAACATGCAACCTCTGCCCTTGGCCTTGTTACGGTAAATTGATTTTTTTTTGTTTAGACTCCGAAACTAACGAATAAATTATTGTAATACACGAATGCTTGGGAGGAATTTCTGTTAAAATCGTTCATCATGCTTTTATTTCTGCCGCGAAATTAACGCATTATTGCTCCTTCTGTGACAGTCACCTGTTTTTCTGCCATAATGAAGTCAGTTTGGAAGTACTGACAAATAAACACAATGGCATATTGAAAGGTAAGAATAAATGTTATAAATTCAATGCACTTACAATGGAAAACAAATTCTTGGTTCTGTGGTGCGTCAGTTCAATTCATGCTACAAAATTTGCAGGGCTGAAATCAAAAGGGGGGGGGGGGCTGAGGGGAGATCATGAGATGTATGTGATCGCATTACCATTCAACGGAAGTCGTTCAATGAAAACAATGACCTTGGCTTAGGGGTAAAATAATAAAAAATAAAAATAAAACGAGCAAGTTATCATTTTTTTGATGAAAAAGTAAAAAAAAAAAAAGAGTTATCATTTTCTTGATGAAAAAGGCAAAAAAATCGAGTTTCATCATTTTTTTAGATGAAAAAGTAAAAAAAATTGAGTTTAGGCCTTTTGTTTTTTATTTGTTGGTTCACGGATTTGAGTGATGAAAAAACCAGGTCGACAGGAGGGGGAAAAAAAAAAAAAAAAACACACTGCCACACACACACACAAAATTACACTCATAGTGTAATAACTTCGATACAGCCGAATACAGTTGTAACAATATGGGTGTACATGTATAATAGCATGTAGAAGCCACAGAAAAAAAATATATGCACTTTGTGGTATGTTCAAAGAAAGGACATTGATGTCTTCAAAGTGGTTTGACAAGACAAGACTCCTCTGGTTTTGCTGTCTTTTTTCAACATCCTCTCAAAAGAAAACTTTTGATGACCAGAGTTTGTGAAGTTGTATTTAGTACTGACCACAGTTTCTGAACTTGTAAATAATTATTGGTCCAAGGGTCATAATTGGGGGCATGTTGTTGTATCTGCAAGATATCTGTATTTACTGAGAGTTGAAAAGTACTCAGTACTTTTCCTATTGACTAATTGTACAAAAGTTTCGAACATTTTATTTATAAAAATGGACGTCCTTTCGGCTGTGAAAAATACATACAAGATTCGGCATCAACAACATGCTACCACCCATGGCCCTTAAATCACGAAATCTAGGCCCCCTATATTGGGGTTAGGAAAAGCGAATGTATGAAGATCGTGACCTTTCATTCGGGAGGGCATCTCTTCTCTTCGCCAAAGTTTCATCATAATGGAACAGCTCGCCTGGGTCTGGTGTCCTTGTCAGATAGGATAACTTGAAGGAATTTACTCCGGAACGAGCACAACACTGACATCGGAGTAGACAGGTCACATAATTTCAGAGACGGCATCATCTTCATGTTTTGACGACTTCACGGAGGAAAGCGTGTCAGCCGACGTAATACATTTGCAGACGATGTCCCCAACCGTATCGCTGCCGCTCGTTACATTGCTGAAAAGATCTAGTCTTGACATCCGCCCCTTTCTTTACGACGACACAGATGTAAAAACAACCGCCCGCCATCCCGCCATTTTGTGACAGCGCGCCACAACAACTTTGCAGAATTATCTCCCTTGAAAGGTCCAAAATGGATGCGCGATGTCTACAGATACCTCGTGTCTAAAGTTTCACTCTTCGACAGTATATATTTTTGTATACCTCCGCCTTTCCACTGAGTCATCCTGTAGAGAATTGTAATTTTTTTTACCAGAGGATATAAAAATAAGGTCAGTAGCAAATTTGTACGTCGGCGGAAAAAAAAAGGGACAAAATCGTGATTTTTTTTTTTTTCCACTTTTCGGAAAAAGTGAGTCGGCGGATCCGTGAACCAACAAATAAAAAACGAAAGGCCTTAGTGACATTAAAAAATTGAGTTTTACAATATTTGAAATTGAGTAGATGAAAATTTTTTGTCTAAAAAAACCCCTGCACAATACTAAAGGCTGTAGAGATACCCCACAAAGAGCCTGACTGGTTTCGATCTTGTTAGATCTCATCCGAGGTGATGTGGAAAGTGATTCTAGTTGCAAAAAAACCCCGAGCTATATATACCCTGATGTCCGGTTAGGACCTGGATCTGAAATCTGATTGGCTGAGAGGACGAGTCCGGGTGTTGGGGTGTGTTCGAGGGGGGCCGCCCAGGTTGTGTCCGGGATGTGGCCGGACTGCCCAGAAGGTGTCCGGGATGTGTCCAGAGTGCCCAGAAGGTGTCCGCAGTCCTAATTTGTAGGTCGGAGTCCGGGTAGTGTTACGAGGCAATCAGAGTGACAAGGGTCTATATAGCAGAAGATCCCGGCAAGTGTGTTGGAAAGTTCGAGGTGTTTTTTTTGAGGGTCCAGTGAGAGTGCTCAGTGGAAGAATCCGAACAAGGCAGTGAAAACGGATACATTGCACAATGTTTTGTCCCTGTTGTGGGGCGATACCGGGGCGACAAAAAGATCGAACAAACATGATGATTTAGGCAAACTATAGGCATCTGTAATCTATATAGATAAATCAGTGAGCAAGAGCAAGTGTTCACCTCTCGTGGCAAAATCTGACCGCCATTTTATTGTCCAGTATGGTACGATAGTCGATAGGCATCTGTGTCTAACGTTATTCCTATCCCCATGAAGCTTTATTAAATGCATCACGCAAATCAGTTTACCATAGACAGATGCATAAGTAACCCCATAGAAACTCCATTCCGCTCAGCATAAGTAAATTATATTGATTTTGATTGCCGAGAGGAAGCCAAGTCCCTTGTGGTTTCAAGGATATAGAATTTCAAGGACATCGGTTAATCACCGCTGTATGCCTGTTTATTATTAGTGTGACCCGCAACAAATAAATTCCTGACCCAAAGTCTGTACTTTTGGGTGGAACACAAAGCAATAGTTATGAGAAATCCATTGGAATTAGTTCAGGCTTATTGATAGATTCACCAGGAGACTGCAAGGAAACTGGAGCTGATTCTCTCACGGAAACAGAGTAGAAAATCATGCGCTTGATTTCAATTACACTGTGTCCTGCGTTCACCAAGGGCCTAATCACTTTTCCGGACCCCAGGTTGTAAAAAATTGGAAATAATGGTAGCTTTCTTTGAAATGGAAGATGTGCATTGAAAACCAATGTCAAAACATACATTCATACAAAATGTGGATTTCCTGTTGTCAGGATACTTGTAGTGTATATCACCAGCACTTAACACATAGTGTAACTATATATTATAGGCTTATAATGGGTGTACACAGCCTGAGGTCGTTAGTGTAATCTCCCTAGTATAATCCATGGCGTGTCCTCTTCCTCCTCCTTCTACTCCACTTTACTCACTATACTATTAAAGAAAGGGCACAGCGGATCGCATAGGTGTGGCGCAGGATAGGATGGGGCGAGAGACCTGGGGTTTTCACTACCTGAGATTCTATGGGCCAGACTTGCACCCTACAGTAGAATGGGTCGACTGCGCATGCGCGATGAGTAGTGCGCGATGAGTAGTGTAGAAAGGGCACGCGATCTCCCTATCAGCTTAATGAGATGACTTTCTAGCCAGAACACATCCTCCCCACAGCGCATGCTCCATTTCGCAGGCTCCATTATCCATCCCTGCCTCCAATAGCGGGAGTTGACCTTTACTACGTTGCTGTGACGTATAGGGGAAAACCCACGAACGCACGGTTCAGTTTGAATCCGGCCGAACAACTCATTCAGTGTTGCACATGAGCGAACTACTTTTCATATCCTCTGTCCAGATAAACGGGTCAAATAATTCTTTTTAACGCTAGGTCAACAGAGGTACATGTATTATGCAGACTTGAAAAGTAATCAAAATGTTCGGCAAACACCTATTTTACTATATATGATGTCACTTCCGGCGATGTGCGCGAAGGCCCCGAATCCGGTCCAAAAATCTGACTGATGGCTGGGGTATTATTATACCACCAGCGAGGTAGTTGGCCAGAACATTTCAGCAATGGACAGAGCCTGATTTTTTGTTCCATGTATCCATATTAGTTTTCCCCCTGGATAGCATACAGTTCACTCGATCAATCGGAAATAATGTGTAGGTTCATAAATTAGCTTACATGGAAGCTCAACAGATTAAGAACCATTGGTTGTCTAAACAAAAACAGTCACATGGGATATGTGGTTATGTGATAACATGTCATGGTTGTGTAAAACAAGTGATCTGATTGGTCAATATACAGAGGATGTTGCTTTGCTGATTGGCTGATGTTACAGTGGCATTTCTCATGAACACAATTCATTCCCATGTGTACCAGGGGTATCTAGAAAGTATCCGTGTTTAGGCCACTGTTAATTGTTTCTTTCTCGTAACCTTGCTTGTAAAAATATACATGCTGAGTGCGATAATTATTAACTTGCAAACCAATTGTATACAAATATGAAGAAAATGAGCAAGTTTTACTCATGAAAATGTAAATCCCTCATGGATTTTAATTATTTGCCCTCAAAATATAGATGAGGGTTGGTTACGGGAAACGAACCATTAATTATCAGCGGCCTTAGAGAGAATGACATGTACGTATGTATGCTATTGTAGGACCTGTTACGTGATAACATGGTTCAGTGTGATCAACATGGAATAATATTAAATTGACTACATGCAGACCTCTATATATTCATGAGAATGAAAATATGAAGATTTAGTGGAACAATAGGCTGTTTGTGTATCCTGTATGTAGCAAATAAGTAAGCGAGAGTAACTGCTCACCTCTACCAGCAAGATGCGATCTAGTTGATTTTTGTCTGTGAGCTGAGGACATCACCATAAAGCTTTATTAAATGCATCATGCAAATCAGTTAACCATAGACAGATGTAAAAGTAACACCATAGCAACTCTCTATTCCACTTCGCGTAAGTAAATTGTATTGATTTCGCTCTGGTCCCTTGCTGACAATAGCCCAGAAGAAGCCAAGTCCCTTGTGGTTTCAAGTCTATAGAATTCCAAGGACATCAGTATAATCACCTCTGAATGCCTGTTTATTATTAGTTTGACTGGCAAGGAATAAATTCCTGACCCCAAGTCTGTACTGATAGGTGGAACACAAAGCGATGTTGATGTGAAATCTATTCCAAGAAGGCTTATTGATAGATTCTCCAGGAGACGGCAAGGAAACTGGAGCGGATTCTCTCTCAGAAACGGAGTAGAACATCACGCGCTTGAGTTGAATTACACTGTGTCTAGCATTTGCTGAATGCCTAATCACTTTTCCGGATTCCAGATTGATAAAAAAGATGTTTTTAAGTAATTAACGACCACCTGGGAATATGAAATAACCTAGCTTTCTTTGAAATTGAAGATGTGCATTGAAAAGCCAATGTCAAAACATACACACATACAAAATATTGATTTCCCGTCATCAGGATACCTGTATATCACCAGCACTACATCATAGTCAGTAACTGTATACTGTAGGCTTATAATGTTTACAGCCGGAGGTCGTTAGTGTAATCAGCATAATGAGGTTATAGCTATTAACAGGTAAAATCTGTCCTCACCATACTGATCTGAATGCATAAGCTTACATTGTAAATGTACATATGTTGGGATATTGTTCATTCAATATAGATCTGGTTGATTTCACCGATCTAAAGATCTATAATATACCTGTATATTTGTTCCAGTGTCTGTGCAATAATGTCACAACCTTGGTCTAACCTTGAAATCCACATGAGACGTGCTTGACCGACTTGTATACATTGTAAATACTTCTGTTACAGGCTATGTTGGATGTAATCAGAACCAGACGGGGGTATGGTACAACCGTACATGACAAAATGGCAGTGGTCAAAATGACATGACCCCAATCTATATAATGAAGTAGATTGACGATCACCACTTTTTATTCCATTAATGAAAGTTACATCATGGAAAACATCTAGCTAGTGTTTAAAATATCACCATACATGTACATCACCAGATGATTTTCTATTTTGGTGATGATTTCATAGTCTGAAAATGCAATTCCCAACATCATACAGTTTGATGAAATGTAAAAATCATACAAATTTATGCATTTATATTCAACTAACTTGCCAATGTTTCTGAGATATCCATCAAAGTTTCTCTATATAAATAAACGATACCTATGTGCAGAAAACTCTAAATTCAACACCATATTTTTTTTTAAAGTTTTTCTAATGATCAAAATCTCCGCTACCCACAGCAGAAAATTAAGGTTGATCACTGGACGAAGTTTGGAGACATGAACTATCTTAATGCCCAAAGGGGGACTGGGCAAATATACAATAATTTAAAATGTGTGAGTTTACCAACATATGTCATGATTCGTCAATATGGGCTAAGGATAGAGCGGGATGCCAGAAAGGAGAGAAGATGAGTTAAACAGTTTATTTAACACCCACTGGGATCGAAAACATGAATTTTGTCCGGTCGCTAAGCTAGGACACAGTTTTGGTTCGAATGTCTCAAATTTTAGTCAGGATCGCTTTGGTGTCAACACTGGTGATCCAGTATGGTATCTGTGGCAGATCTCAGAGGGTAGGCTCAAAAAGGGTACATGTGAATCCCCATCTGAAGGACTGGTTTCATGCAGGTATTAAATAATACCCCCAAGCACTTCATCGTGATAGTGTTAAAAATTGCCATTTTGCTCATTGAAATCTTGTCTGCCTGCCATTTGTTCATGTGCCATTTTGCTCAGTCACATGTACCATTTCATTTGTTGGCATTTTGCCCAGGAAGTGAAATATAAATATGTCCCAAGAGGTTTATCTCAATGGCCAACTGGTACTTGTGTGTTACCGGTACATGTAATCTTTCAGGAATCAAATTTGGGAAATTTTGGTGTAGATTTCCTTGAACAAAAACCTGTGCAATAAAGATTTTTCCAGTTGAGCCTTGGACGAATCAATGAGCATTCATCACAGTAATTTGCCATTACAGTGTTTCTTTGTTCTAAGAATATCCACATGGTCTGGAATGACAAGGCTACATGTAGTATTATTTACATCACTGCTTTCCTATAATACTCCAGTGCATATTTAGATAATAATACTCAAATTAAAAATGATAGTAATAATATATCAAATACAAAGGAATAATATTATTAATGGAAAATTTACATACACGTCTATACATGTAGATGGCTGGATATGGCGTGCTTCCTGCTTAAAGGTTATACCAAATGACTCTATACTACTTTGCATTAAAACATACCCAGTAGTGTTCCAAACAACAAATTAGTATTTTTTTCTCGAATAATGTCATCGAAGTGGGTTTTAGGACACGAATAGCACACATGTGGGGGAAAACGTATTGGAGCCGTGACCTCTGGTTCATGACGTCACAACCTGATTACGATTGCGCCATAAACGTCATAGTCTATGACGTCGGGCGTTGTTACGAAAGATTCACCCAACTGTGGGAGTTCTAGCGTGACGTCGCTGACATTTTGACGTCACAACAGGCATTTGAGCGAGATCGTAATCAGGTTGTGACGTCACAGGTCAAGCGGTCACAGCTTTCGCCGTTTTGAAAGGGGCATGAAATTGTCGCACTTAGTCTTTACTGCTGCTATTTCCAACCTTGGGCAGTTTGAAAACATACAAAAATGTAAAACAAGTCTATATAATCACCTCTACAACAATTTAGCACAAAAAAGTAGCAGATTTTGAGACCATTTTGTATAACCTTTAATTAATCAGCCAATATCTTATCAATTATTGTATCTACATGTACTTGTATTTACCAGATGTTTTCAATAATTTAAAGAGAATTTGAGATCATTCAGGAAATGAATGAAGCTGCATAATATTAGTTGGATGATTGTGCATGTATATGCTGTTACATATAATGTTATTGTAGGTAGGCTACCAATGAGAGACCATGTGATAAACATGGATGAATATTAATGACATTAATACTCTAAATAATGACATGTACATGTACATGTACAATTGAATATGCTGAAATGAAACAAAGAAAAAAAAAAGAAAGAAAAACAAATACATGTACATGTAGTCCTTGAATGATGGTGAGAATTGAACAAAAATAAATTATGAAATAACTTTAATTTATTTCTGGATATCAATAAATATGTGCATCATGTTCGATGTAATTAGTACTGAATTGCAGTTCTCATTTCCTATTTGATGTCATTTTCAATTGCTGTTTCTTCTAACCTTTTCAGTTGTGTTGACTTTTGTGAACTGTGCAGACGTAAAATGGGCGACGCGAGTTCAGGATATATTCACCTACGCCAAGGTCCTCGCACTCATCTTAATTATCATCACAGGATTCGTCCAACTCGGCAGAGGTGAGATAATATATTGATTTATTTTGGGGAATTACGTTAATCCCTCTAATTCAATCGCATGAAGTGAAATTTCTCAACATAAAATCTGAGGGTGATTATATTTATTATTAGAACAAGAAGTTGAGGAAATGGTTCGAAATCGTGAAATTAATCCATTATTTTTTTTATAATTTCACTGATTTTAGAGGGGGATAAGATTTATCAGAATCACCAATTGAATTTTGTCTCCAAAATCGGGTGATTGAATTTTGATAGGGGAATTGAATTATTAGAGGGTTTACCGTACATGTACCATGTTTAGTACCGAAGAGATTTATGAAACAATGAATTATTAGAATGATGAATAATTAGAGAGATGAATAATTAGAGACATAATTGGAGGAGAAACGGATTGGAGAGGCCTGCAACTGGAGAGGTGAAATTAATAGAGCAATGAATTGTTAGAGTTGTGAATTATTAGAGAGGTAAATTATTAGAGCAGAGAATTGTTACGTAGTGATGAATACATGTAATTATGCAAATAATTGGAGCAGTAAATTATTAGTGATGAATAAGTAGACAAGTTAGTGGAGCAGTGAATTATTGGTGAGGTGAATAATTAGTGCAGTTAATTATTGGTGAGGCAAATAATTAGAGCAGTGAAAACATAGGCCCTACAGGACATATGTATAAAATTATGCCCGTTATCTCCAGTTCAAAATACTCGCCTGGGTTAATAGATGGGGCAAATTGAAATTATTCAACCCTGAAGCTGATCAGCTGAAGTCAAGTGTCAGTGAACAAAGAAGCTCTACTTTGTTCTCTCAATAATGTGTAACTGAGCCATTATACAAATTATTAGAGCAATGAATTATTTTTGATGAAAAATTAGACAAATTAGTGGAGCACTAAATTATTCAAAAGGTGAATAATTAGAGCAGTGAATTATTAGAGTGATGAATAATTAGAGAGACATCAATAGAAGTTGGAACAGTGAAATATTAGAGTGATAAGTGATAACAAAAGGGGTAAATTATTAGAGCAGACATAAGAGCTTATAAGCAGAGCATTAATTACAGCGGGGAATTGATAGAGATGTGATTTGCTGATATTATTATTAATATTAATAATTATTATTGGTTATTTTTGTTCTGTTTTGTATATACATGTATATTAACAGCCCACACAATTCACCTCAGCAATCAGCAATTGCCGAGGTAAATGCCGTGGCATAATCAGTTCACCTCGGCAATATTTAACATGGTGTTAAATAGGAATATTTTAATATGACATTATTTTTGCCGAGGTGACCTTTCTGAATTGTGAGGGCTGTATTAATAGACAAGATTAATATTAGAGTCAAATATCCCTGAACTATAACTTTCAATTCCTTATAAATTGTCTCCAGTGCTGGCTGATGCAGCAGCTGATGACAGATTTTATTTGAATTGATAAACTCGTCCTTTCTATTAGTGCCCCCAGCTCTGTTCGTATCTCCGACCTAATTGACGAGCCTGCCAAAGTAAACACCCATTGAATCTCCGTTTACGACCATTTTTCAATCAAACGTATCAGCTTAATCGGACACTCTCTCAGATCGCCCTCTGGCATGCCAAAATCGGCCTCATTTTGAATTCAGCAGAGTGGCGTTGATGAGGGGTATCGCTCTCAGCCAGTATGCTACCGTTGTTGGAGTACGCATCTCCGGGCACGTCGTCTTTTCCATTATTGCTCTATGGGATGCAGTCAGTGTTTCATATCTCTTGCCAGGCCGACTGTTTTAACACTGTGGCAAAATGGCCCTATACACTCCAATGTCGTCAGTGAGTGGCCTGAGAAAATAATATTTAGACGGAATAAAATTAACAGTATTTTCGTTAACAGTATAACAGTATAAATTTAATCTCTGGCTTCACAGGAATTTTTTTAAAAAGCAAAGAAAAAAAGGATGACATCGGAGGGAGGCTTACTTTTACTTTTAAAACTTCACTTTTTCATCCATGTACATTCGTCTTTCCTGGCACACCGATCAGTAGTTTACATGTAATATTACAATTTGCATGAAACCAACAATGGGTTTATATTTATATTTATTGAATTACATAATGTTAATTCAATCACCCCCATTTTTCAGTTGATCCAGGTTAAAGAAAAATAAAAATTATCACACTTTGATTTACTTGAAGAGTTAGCCTTCAACAATACTACATGTATTTCCTGACAAATAGAACAAGACACAGACTTCATGTCTAAGAACATTATTTTGGCGAAACTTTTGGCGAAAAAATTGAAGAAGAAAAAAACTAAACTTTTTGTTGTTGGAAAGAAAAAGGGTCGCAGCGATGCAAAAAACGCGACGCGGCGGTGCCTGTGAAGCTAAAAATGTATTTTATTCGGCCTAATAAGCTGAAATTGTATTACAGGCTGCATTTTAAATATTTGAATAATCGTGAGAATATGGTAATCCCTCTAATAATTCAATCCCCCTATCTAAATTCAATCACCCCTCAATAATTCAATCCCCCTATCTAAATTCAATCACCCCTCAATAATTCAATCCCCCTATCTAAATTCAATCACCCCTCAATTCTGGGGACAAAATTCAATCGGCTGTCCTAATGAATTTGATCATCCTCTAAAATCTTTGAAATATTAACGAAGAAATAATGGATTACCTGCGTGATTTTGAACCATTTTGTCAACTTCCTGTATTAATAAATTTGATCATCCCCTGACTATGGTGCAAAATTTCACGTCCTCTGATTGAATTATTAGAGGGACTACCATTATAAGATATCTGGTCAGAAAGATTGAAAAGTAGGTTCGTCGGACATGTATTCAACATTTCAGATGCCCCGTATTTGTTTGTGATCTGCTTTGAAATCATTAATTACATCTTGTTGAAATCCCATCCGGCACACTCTAAATGGGCTTGGCCTTCGACGTGCTCCAATACATAATTCAAGGAGGCAACTCCAGTGTCCTCAAAACGTTCCAAAACAAAACCGCCAGCAACATGCGTATCTGCACAGAGTGATCATCTTCTCGTATATACATGTACAAGTACATACAGGTCGATGACTGCGTCATAAATAATTCCCATGTTTTATCGCGACTGCCAGTTGGGTTTCAATCATGAATGGTGAACCATCCAAAGTATCCAATGAATCTGTATTGAGAATCGACCTGTGAAATTCAATATCAAGCAGATCCGGTCAGGTGAAGACAAATTAATTATATAGTATACAGGCTGGACTACTTGCACAGCTAGTGCAAATCAGCTAATCGGCTTCCAATTGTTAGGACAGATTTTTTAAATAACTTGGTTAACAAATTTTTGCCACCAAATTATAAGATATCTGGTCAGAAAGAATGAAAAACAGCTTCGTTGGACATGTATTCGACATTCAGATGCCCAGTATTTATTTGTGATCTGCTTTGAAATCATTAATTACATCTTGTTAAAATCCCATCTGGCACACTTGGCCTTCGACGTGCTCCAATACATAATTCAAGGAGGCAACTCCAGTGTCCTCGGAATGTTCCAAAACAAAACCGCCAGTAACATGCGTATCGGCATGAGTGTGATCATCACCTACTCCTAGCTACATGTACAAGTAAATGCAGGTTGATGACTGCATCATAAATAACTCCCATGTTTTATCGCGACTGTCAATAAATCTTATACTGGTGCCAATCATGAATGGTGAACCATCCAAAGCATCCAATGAATCTGTATTGGGAATGGGCCTGTGATAATCAATAAGCGGATCAGGTCAGGTGAAGACAAATTAATTATATAGTGTACAGGCTGGACTACTTGCACATGTATAGATTTACATACACAAGTCAAGAGGTACTTGATGTTTGGCTTCCAATTGTTAGACCAGATTTTTTTAATAACTTGGTTTACATTTTTTTTTCATCAAATTCCAATGTGGGAGGATGGGAAAAAATAAAATAAAAACAAGATAGAATTTGTCAATTTTTTTTTTATTACTTTAATTTTCTGAATTTTAGAAAAGCCTGTGTTGGCGGAAAAAAAAGAAAAGATGCACCGACAGGGGAAATAGTTTGGCATACAAATACTTGCTCCAGCATTTTTCATGGTAGACCATGTAGACAGCACAGTTGGAATAATTCCTATCAACGAGATATAAATGTGCACATGAACAAAATCATGTGATGTTCCTGCATTTACAACTGACACAAACTTGGTTGTTTGCCCAACAGGATTTCTGGGTGATCTGCGCTTTGAGTAAATTAATCTTTTATTTGTTTAAATTCAATTGCATTATGCAATCACTGTTCCAGCAAGAAGAAAACTTGAATCTTCCTGTGAGTATTTTGTGCCTTAAACACACCAACAACAGATCAACTTTCAGGAATAATGCAAACACTCCTGTATGATAATAAATGTTAACCGGTGCCAGAGAGTCGCTCGCTTCCATAGAGAATATTTTAAGGTGCTGAAGATCCTGGTTTTTTGACTTCGACTAAAAAAAATGATGAAATAATCACTGGAATTGTTTACATGTGTTATATCATAATAAAAAATAAATAAAAAATTATAAAATCAGGGGGTGATCAAATTTATTAAAACAGCCAAGAAGTCGACAAAATGATCCCAAAATCATGCAGATAATCCATTATTTCATAAGCTGATCAAATTTATTGAAAGAGCCAACTGAATTTTTCATTCACCTGTCTTTGTGTATATGTAATAATACAAAGTCTTTTCTAATGTGTGATGAATATTTTCTGTTCTACTTTTTCAGGTGAGACGGATCATTTCAAAAATATGTTTGAAGATACGACGCCGAATGTCCCAAAAGTAGCCTTGGCCTTCTATTCAGGGTTATTCGCTTACAATGGATGGTATGTTGATTTCACATATTCTGACAACCAAGGTCGACAGTTTAACGTGTTTAACATCAGAAACTGTCAATCAAATTGATTTGGAATACATGTATCTGCATGCATGAAACTGCGTTTTATCTAAGTTTATGGGAACTTCCTTCTTCTAGTAGTGACCTCAGACCGTTAGGGTTCCCCTTTAAAAGGCAAGCTTTCGGAATAATCTCCAAGAACAATTTCCTTCCAGATTTGATCTGTTCGTTTCCTATTTCTTGCCCTCTCTTCCTTGTTAAATTTTCAGATTTTTTGCTCATTCGATAAAAGGCTGTAATAAATACAACAAACCAGGAATTACTAGGGTTATTGTCACGTCTCTATTAATTCGCGAAATGGAGATGAAATTTGTCTCTCCAAAAATATGCCACTTTCAAATTAATAGAGAATTTACTGTAACAATGTCGTTTGGAGGAAAAAATGAAGGATTTGTCTGATGTAATATCTTTTACTACCAATTCTCTATTTAATATCTGAAAATGATTTCTTCTGTGATAAATCGGCGACGATGGACCAGACGTGCATAAACCTCAAATCAATAACGAATCATATGCCGACATCGGTGGGCGTATTTTTGCAGGGCAGCATTGATTTTCTGCTTCAAGAGCACCTTCAGCTCATCAGTTTATCCTCTCTTAGTGATTCATCTCGTCGCTACTCCAAACGCGACTGACATTTTCCCGTAGCCAAATCCAAGCATGATAGCAGCTCGTACTTTTTCGTTTTAACTTAAGCCTGTTTCGCCGTCTAACTGTACAATGAAACCTGTGTAAACCAACCATGCTTGGGACAAGGTTATAGTGTCGGTTTTGACAGGGTTCTGGTTTATCAAGGTTCGAAATACTTTAAATTAACTATTGGCACTTTAATGTATAATGTCGGTATTTGGAGGTTGGTCAGTTTACCCAGGTGTCAGTATTCACAGGTTTCACCGAAAAACAATTTGTTAATAAAGTATTATGATTATAATTTTATTTTCGACTTGTTGGTGGCAGGAAATATATATTGTATGTCAAAACTTCGAGTTCCAATTTCTGAGTGCAATGTACATTCTGGCTTTGTTAAAGTGTTTTGTTGAAAGTAATTGGGAAGCTGCATTCACCGACACTGAAAATTTAATTACACAATGTGCATTTTCCCAACCCAATTTTCTGGAGTGGTCAAGTTTATAAAAACTGGAAGTTGTTTAAATGGCACGAATGAGAATTATTGTGCATGTTAATAGTAAGAGTATCAAATTTATTGGAGTGACCGAAACTTTGAGGGTGCTTCAATCCCCCAATCAAAATTCATTTGCCCCCCCCCCCAATTTTTGGGACAAAATTTAATTTGTTTAAATATATTTTATAACCCTCTAAACTCAATAAAATAGTGAAGAAATAATGGATCATCTGCATGATTTTGGATCATTTTGTCAACGTCCTGTTTTAATAAGTCTGATCACCCCCAGATTTTCTGATGTGATAATTTCACTTTCTGTTATTAAATTTGTTCCCATTTTAACTGTGACTGAATTATTCAATGAACACTCCCAACCAGCAGCAAGAATAGTCGTCTAAAATGAGATCTTCCTTTTCCAAAGTTAGGCATTAAGATTTGTCATGCTTGTAGTTGTATCAGATGTACATACATGTATACACATATTATAGTGAAACCTGTGAATACCGACACCTGGGTAAACCGACCAATCTCTAAATACTGACATTATCCATGGTCCCAGTACTTAAATTTAAGGTATTGTTGATTCTTGATAAACCAGAACCCTGTCAAAACTGACAGTATAATCTGGACCCAAGCATAGTCGGTATACACTGGTTTCATTGTATTCATGTTTAAAGACGAGATATTACTGTTTATAACTTTCCATTATGTATTATACTTACAGGAATTACCTGAACTTTGTTATAGAAGAATTGAAAGACCCATACCGGTGAGTTAATTGTTCTTCCCCGTAATCAGGTTATGTAGTTAATTAATGTTTACCATCATAATAGAACAAAGTAGTTTTATAGAAATTCCCCAAGCATCACATAACTTCTTCCAATGAAGGAGCAGTTGATTGGTTAGTTCATTTTCACATGCCGAAAGCTATGCGATCGTATGATGACAACAATGGAAATGACATTACCCGCCAGATGAAAATGGTATGAATGAGATGAGGAGTGTTTGATGCAGTAGCGACTTCTTTCGGTCTGTTAACTTTCGCTTGTCGGTGTGATATCTCCAGTTCCATGTCAAATCAAGTTTGATTGGTACCAAATTTTGGTTAAGCCCTTGCCATGGATTGAAGAGGAAACCCATTCATTTTGAGGTCAAAAGGTCAAGGTCACTGGTTGAAAAATTATTGGAAATTGTTTCATTTATGCTAGAAGTTCATTTCAGGGATGTTTGTGATCCCAAAGAAGAAGCCTATTGAGTTTCACCCCTCGACCAAGTTTGGCCTACTTAAGGATATTGTCTGTTTGGTTGGTCTGTCTGTCTGTTCATCTTGCTTGTTAACACAAGATATGAAGGATTTTTTGCCAGGCTTTCTAAATTCATACAACATATATACAACTGGCGATGGATCAGAAGCCTAGTGAAGATGACTGACCTTGACCTATTTTGTCTAGGTCAAATTTGAGTATTGATAACTTTTGAAGTATTACATCTAGGCCCTCAATTCATGCTACATGTGCATACATACAACTGATCATGACTGACTAGAATCCTTTCCAGTTTGACAGACTGTGACCTATTTTATCAAGGTCAAATTCTACTTCTTGCAATATCCTGAGGGATCACAGCTCGGCACTTCAAATTTACATACATGTATGCAACTGGTGATTCATTAAAAGCCTAATTCATGGTCGTGGGAAACAACTGATCTGATTGGTCAATATACATGTACATACAATATTGCTTTGCTGATTGGTTGAAATATAGTAGAATTTTCCATGAACACGTCCATTCCCATTTGTACCGGGGCTCTCTAGGATAGGGATACCCCTGGTTTTAGGGAGGATGAGCATGCACACTCGACCAATGCAGGAAATACTTTATGAATGTGAAAAGTTCATTATTTCAAAACTGTTGACCGGCATTTTATTAAATATTGAAATTCCTTTGCATTTCACCTTTATCACGTTTAGTATGTAAATGTAGAATTGGTTATAATTTCAGAAATTTGCCCAAAGCTATTTGGATCTCCATTATCTCAGTGACTATCATATATACGTTTGCAAACATTGCTTACTTCACGACAGTCAGCCCACAAGAAATCATGGACTCACCTGCCGTCGCTGTTGTGAGTATATTTTTCTCTCCATCAACACCTAATATATCTACTGACCTCCTGTAACATACAGATATCAACTTGACAGAATTCCCACAGTCATGGGTAAACCGGGACAGTCATGGAATTCGAAAATCAATTGTTTTATAAATACATGTACGTTTGTGAATATCGACCCATATTTTCCACATGTTTCCGTGTTCTACATGTAGTTTCAGGACTAGAAAAATGACATATCCAGTATTGGTATGTGTGGAGAATAAAAAAAGTACTGGGGACAAGTATGGTCACATTTGTTTTGACGAGTGGTACATGTTAATATTATTTCAAGGGGATAAATCTGCTGAATTCGTTAACATTACCACTATGAAAATATTTAACAATTTTCAGTGAAAATAGACTTGATCAATGGCTACAAAATAGTGAAATTCGCACCATCATTACATGTGATAATGTCAGTCTTTTGCAGTGTTTTCGTTTCTACAAATTAATTTTAATAGGATAGTTCATTCTTCTGAACTTCATTCATTCTTCTGAAAATTCAAAAGTTGTCCTATATTTCATATAAATGCAGTATTTATGCAGAGACACCAACAACTTACATTGTAAAATAACTTTCTATATGCTTTTTTTTTTTTTTTTTTATGGTCATGATTTATTATTCAAGTCCCATAGCTCCAGTCCTACCCTAAATATATTGGACATTGTCTCTGGTGTTCAGGGGCCTACATAGGTCAGGATGCTTGCTTAATTGTCCTCCGCCACGAAGTGGTGGGAGGACTTGGAAATGCTAGCCGTCCGTCCTTCCGTCCGCCCGTCCGTCCGTCCCACATCTTGTGAACGCGATATCTTGAGAACAATTCGACCAATCGACTTCAAACTTGAGAAGGTGCTTCACATCAGTTAGACGGCCATTGGTATTGATTTTCACTGAGGTACGTAATCCAAGATGGCCGCCATCGACCATATTGGATTCTGTCCGCCCCACATCTTGTGAACGCGATATCTCAAGAACAATTTGACCGATTGACTTCAAACTTGAGAAGGTGCTTCACATCAGTTAGACGGCCATTGGTATTGATTTTCACTGAAGTACGTAATCCAAGATGGCCGCCATCGACCATATTGGATTCTGTTCGTCCCACATCTTGTGAACGCGATATCTCAAGAACATTTCCACCAATCAACTTCAAGCTTGGGAATGTTCTTCACATCAGTCCGACGGCCATTGGTATTGATTTTCACTGAGGTACGTAATCCAATCTGGCTGCCATTGACCATATTGGATTCCATTCGTCCCAGATCTTGTGAACACGATATCTCGAGAACAACTCAACTAATCGACTTCAAACTTGGGAAGGTTCTTCACATCAGTTAGACGGCCATTGGTATTTATTTTCACTGATTTACGTAATCCAAGATGGCTGCCATTGACCATATTGGATTCTGTCCATCCCACATCTTGTGAACGCGATATCTCGAGAACAGTTCGACCAATCGACTTCAAACTTGAGAATGTGCTTCACATCAATTAGACGGCCATTGGTATTGATTTTCACTGAGGTACAAATCCAAGATGGCTGCCATTGACGATATTGGATTCCATCCGTCTCGGATCTTGTGAACGTGATATCTCGACAACAATTTGACCAATCAACTTCAAACTCGAGACGGTGCTTCACATCAGTTAGACAGCGATTGGTATTGATTTTCATTGAGGTAGTATGTAATCCAAGATGGCTGCCTTTGACCATCTTGGATTTCACTCACCCATATTGTACCCATCTGTGTTGTGAACGCGATATCTTGATCTATTCCACTCATCGATTTATAAACCTCACCATCCACAAATCCATATACAACTACAGACTTACATTCCAGTGTTACACTACCCATTACTGCTTCCCAAACCTCCTCAAATTGTCTCAACAATTCCAGATGAACGTCTCTTTCCACATACACCTATCAACTTTCCAAGTTATATTTAAGGAGATATTGGAAGCGTATATGCTGTATGCTCTCAAACAGGCTACTTGGCGGAGGACCTGCTAGCTACTCAGCTTGTTCAGGGTGGAGGTACCTCTGAACAGTCGTCTTCTCTGTCCTAACTTTACTTGTTCCTGCTGAAGCATGGAGATGTTTGTCTTAATACACAAGTTTACTTCTTCATTCACATTGCGAATAATTTTCGGCACTGTTCAAAAGAATTTATTAACAGACATAAAATGTCACTGACCTCAAATCCTTTTTGTCCTCCGCCACGAAGTGGTGGGAGGACTTGGAAATGCTAGCCGTCCGTCCTTCTGTCCGTCTGTCCGTCCCACATCTTGTGAACGCGATATCTCGAGAACAAATCAACCAATCAACTTCAAACTTGAGAATGTCCTTCACATCAGTCAAACGGCCATTGGTATTGATTTTCACTGAGGTACGTAATCCAAGATGGCTGCCATTGACCATATTGGATTCTGTCCATCCCACATCTTGTGAACGCGATATCTCGAGAACAATTTGACCAATCGACTTCAAACTTAGGAAGGTTCTTCACATCAGTTAGACGGCCATTGCTATTGATTTTCACTGATGTACATAATCCAAGATGGCTGCCATTGACCATATTGGATTCTGTCCGTCCCACAGCTTGTGAACGCGATATCTCGAGAACAATTTGACCAATCGACTTCAAACTGGGGAAGGTTCTTCACATCAGTTAGACTGCCATCAGTATTGATTTTCACTGAGGTATGTAATCCATGATGGCTGCCATTGACCATATTGTATTCCGTCTGTCCCACATGTTGTGAACGTGATATCGCGAACAATTTGACCAATCGACTTCAAACTTGGGAAAGTTCTTCACATCAGTTAGATGGTCATTGGTATTGATTTTTACTGAGGTACATAATCCAAGATGGCTGCCATTGACCATATTGCATTCATCCGTCCCACATCTTGTGAATGCGATATCTTGAGTACAAATCGACCAATCGACTTCAAACTTGGGAAGGTTCTTCACATCAGTTAGATGGCCATAGGTATTGATTTTCACTGAGGTACGTAATCCAAGATCAGGCCTCAATTTAAAGAGTGCTGATGGTAACCTCTCAATAGGTTACCATGATATCTACGCTAGTAACCTATGGCAACCTATTGGATGATCATTAACCTATGTCATATTATTGGCCAGAATTATGGGGACCTGAAAATAGGTTACCATTATTTTTCATATGGCAACCTCCAGGCAACCTGAAAAGAGGTTACCACCTTAAATTGAGGCCTGAAGATGGCTGCCATTGACCATATTGGATTCCATCCGTCTCACATTTTGTGAACATGATATCTTGAGAACAATTTGACCAATCGACTTCAAATTTGGGAAGGTTCTTCACATCAGTTTAGATGGCCATTGGTATTGATTATCATTGAGGTACATAATCCAAGATGGCTGCCATTGACCATCTTGTATTCCGTCCGTCCCACATCTTGTTAACGCGGTATCATGAGAACAATTCGCCCGATTGACTTCAAACTTGAGAAGGTGCTTCACATCAGTTAGACAGCCATTGGTATTGATTTTCATTGAGGTAGTATATAATCCAAGATAGCTGCCATTGACCATCTTGGATTTCACTCACCCATATTGTACCCATCTGTGTTGTGAATGCGATATTCTGGTCTATTCCACCCATCGATTTATAATCCTCACCATCCACAAATCACCATATACAACTACAGACTTACATTCCAGTGTTACACTACCCATTACTGCTTCCCAAACCTCCTCAACATGTCTCAACAATTCCAGATAAAAATCTCTTTCCACATACACATATCCACTTTCCAAGTTATATTTAAGGAGATATTGGAAGCGTATATGCTGTATGCTCTCAAACAGGCTACTTGGCGGAGGACCTGCTAGCTACTCAGCTTGTCTATTTTGTTCTGTGTCATGTAGATGTATGTGAGTGGGTATGTTAGGAGGACTGACATAACTATACTTAGAGAATATCTTGTCTCACCCTACACACAGCCGTTTGGTGTGTTCTGATTGGTTCTGATTGGTTCTGATTGGTTTGTAGATGAAATTTACACCTCAAGAGTTTGAATGCTAAAGGTGGGCTGATATATCCAGGCTAATTCAAAGTGTGAATGGAGAATTCGACTTGTGTATGAAGATGTGAAGTTTTCTAAATGATGCTGATGATCTAATGATTTAATCTACATTTGTATGTCCATTTTCAGACATTTGCAGTGCGATTATACGGTGTGATGTGGTGGATTATGCCTGTGTTTGTAGCACTCTCCACTTTTGGAGGTGTGAATGGTATCCTGTTCACCACTGCCAGGTAATACATTTGTAGATTCATTGAAATATGGGTACTAAAATTCCAATTCCCAATGAAGAAAAAATCTTTCTTGAAGACAATATTTATCACCAGTCCTCGCTACACTCACACACTGGAGTATTGCTGGAGGATGTGGTACGGTTGGAGTGGCAAAATAAGATGATAGCTATGGAAATAATTGTTCATATAAAGTACATGTAAAAAATTTTGTTGATTAATTTCAAGGTATTGATTCTTAAGCTTCTCGAATATTAAATGGGGCTGTGGAATAGTGTATCATTGATGTCACCAGGATTTCTTTATTTGGGTGAGGTGGGGGGGGGGGGACAGGGGTGGAGTCATTTCCTATGCTTAATTATTAGACAGCCCATTACTGTAATGTACAACATAGAAAAATAATGTACTGTTCGGCGCGGAGAGGAGTCGCTCATATGTTTAGGGAGAGAATTTTCTCTCCCCTCAGAATCCGCGATTTTGCATGAATACACTATATCATGGCCATCTCATTCAAGAATAGTGAAATCATTCAATGCCTTGCATTTACAACAGTATATGGCATGTATTATGCTAATCAAAGAATTTTGTTCATAGTCATTTTATTTTGCCACTCCAACCGTACCTGTCTGGGGCCTTGCCTTAACGTACGACATCCTTTGTCATGGTTTCAACAGATTAAGCTGAATAAAAGAATTTTTTAGTTTCACAGGCTCCACCTAAATCCTTCACATGCTCCACTTAAATCCTTCACAGGCTCCACCTAAATCCTTCACAGGCTCCACCTAAATCCTTCACATGCTCCACTTAAATTCTTTTCATTTTCGATGGTAAAAAAAAAAGAAGTAAATATCCAGTGATTGTTGAAATTTCTTCGTGACTGGCTATCCACAGCATGATAATAATTTGATATGCATGTTAATTGTCATGTTGTTGTTGCAGGCTGTTTTACGTGGGTGGTCGTGAAGGTCACATGCCACAGATTCTGAGTATGATCTCCATACAGAGGATGACGCCCATGCCAGCTGTAATGTTCATGGTATGTGAGACGGAGATCTAAAGCGCGCAGATAGTCCGAGCACAATGGAACATCCAAATTAGTCTCCCCTGAGCCGACTGTATAAACCTGATGTATGAAGTGGGTTCACCAGTGTCTGTAAAAGCTTGTAGCTGGCAGGAATTTCCCTTTAACTCCGTTGGTAGAGCTATGAGCTCATATGTGAGAGGTTGGTGGTTCAGGGAGATCTCTTATTAATTGAGCATCCTACTCCGACCCCCGGCCACCGTGAACAAAATTTGCCGTGCCGAATAGAGGTGGGCCCAAATTGGGGAGCTCTGAAGCCTTGATAGTATATTTAGCATAATAAATCTGTTCAGAAATCAAAATATTCCAACGCATCATGGGTATTGTTTTCAAGATCTGAGGACTGGTTGGTCTTCTGCTTAAACCTGCAACATTTAGTAACTTGGTTTAATAGCCAGGTTCAGATGTTGCCCACATTTTATGGCTGTACCAGATATCTCCTACCCTGGAACCAGCTGTTTACCACATCAGGAACATCTGTTACAGGAGTGCAGGAGTTGACACACTTATTTTGTGAGTGGGCCAGACAGGACAAAATCTATTTGTTTAATAGCCTAGGTTTTTCATTCACTGGAGAGGCGTTGTGCTCTTTTTCATTACAATGGTCTATTTATGGTTTGGTTGGTAGAGTTATGCCCCCTGATCTGGATATTTTGACATTTGCTTCATTTATCTTGAGTCATTAAAATGTTTCATATTGTTCTAACAAGGAAATGTCCCTTGAATGTTGAAGGAACAGAAACTAATTATCAGACCTTGAGATTTCATGGAACTGATTGACTCTAGTGGCATGGTGGTACTGTGGAGACAAAATAACGGAAACAAAATTATGGTTCCCATCATTCAAGAGAATAAACTGAATTAAGTTGTCATTGCTTAAGTAGTTTTATGGCGGGATGCCAAGAAACGCAGCACACAGAACCGTGAAAAGGGTTCCGATGAAAATTTGAAATTCCCAGACCTGAATTATCTGGAATATAGTTAAAAAAATAATTCATCATTCGGCCTACAACAAATCGCTGATTTTAATCTCATCCAAATTGTTTTTCTGATTTGCTTAAATGAGTGAATTTCTTTTCTGCCCATTTGAGCAGAAGGGATGGAAAAGAGTTCTTCTTCACATACATTTTGTAATGTTACAAATGGTAAAGTATTTTTATGGTGCCTAATGTGGAAGGAAATTTATTGTCCAAAGTTGTCATTTGTAAATTTTTTAAATTATTTTTCTATTTCAGGGTCTCCTCTCATTGGTATACCTATGCTCATCAGATATGTACCTCCTTATTAATTATGTCAGCTTTGTTAACTGGCTGGCCATTGGTCTATCTGTCGTCGTGCTCCTCTACTTCCGATGGAAACGACCCGGCATGGAGCGCCCGATCAAGGTAAGACTGGCTCTCTCATGAAAAGCGAAAAGTTTCCTTACGGAAATGATCAAATCACTCTATGCAGCCATGAGAACATACATGTACCCGAATGTAAATTTTAATCGGTAGAAATAAAGTTTAAAACAAAACTTTGTATTCACTGCTAATTGGTGAAAAGTGTGTTTTGTTTGAAAATTTTAAATCACTATATATCGCTGTAATATTAATCTTAAATATTCCGATAGCTTCCTGCTCTAATTGTCAGAGAAATTATGATACACAGATGTTTTCCTCAAATAATAATACACTAATTATTAAGCCAACGTTTTTCAAGTAAAAAATAAATTTCTATTGAAATTACTTTGAGATATGCAGTTTAATTTGAGATATCCACACATCTGACCACTATTTACCAGGAGTTATAATAAATGAGTTACAAAACCAAAGTATTAAGCGGGCATTTCAGACCGAAGCAGCGGGGTATTTATATTATTGTGTTTCTACAATTATTTCTTTACAGGTAGCTTTGATCTGGCCAATCATATACGTTGTTGTGACAATATTCTTGATCATCTTACCTATCTACGCCAGTCCGTTTGAAACTCGTAAGTTCTACTTTCAATTATTTTATATTTATACCTGGTTCCACTTTTCATTTTTTTTATAGTGATTTAAAAAAAGATTGGTCCCGAGATCATGGAGATACAAACTAATCTTTGAATATGTGGCATTAAACAGAGCTTATTCAGTGGGCCATTTGTCACAATTGTCACATGTGACGGACAAGGTCGACCTGTAATGCATCTTGCTTTATTTGCTTGTGGTTACTCAACCCCAGGACCTTTACACTTCTTCAGATTTGGCCATATTTTCAGGGCCAAATCTAGCAAAGTTTAAATGACATGAATTCTTTTTTTGACTGCATGCACTCAGTACTGAAGATTCTAAACTCGGGCATGAGACGCATTATTTGCCAGTCATCCAGTGAAAACGAAACAAGAGTCAATGAGAACACTGGATTTTTGATGTGTTATGGTGGAACTGTAGGGCCAGGCTCAAAATTCACATCAAAATGCCAGAAATTTCCATCCGCAATATTTCAAATCAGTCGTTCACCTTGTCTGTCTCAGACATTCAGGAATTTAAATTTGAGTGCCTGAGCCAGCTTCCTCATTTTCCATGAAATGGTTGATGAAATAAACTTTTCTTTCTGTAAATTGTGCTTGGTTTTACAAATTTTTTTTAGAATACATTTAACAACAAATGCTAAAAAACATTGTACATGGAGCAAAACCTACCTAATTTCTCATCGGCATTAGTTTATACTGAAGAAATTAATAATGTTCTGTGACTTACTGACTTGTACAGCAGACATCTGTTCTGTGGGTGATATATAATATTTCCTGTTTTGTTCTGTATTCTCCAGTTATGGGTTGTGCGATCATACTGAGTGGGGTTCCTGTTTACGTTATCTTTATCGTGTGGAAGAAGAAGCCCAAGTCCGTCCTCCGTTTCACAGGTGTGTATCTTGATCCTTTCCTAATGTATTTCAAGTCATAGTTCTGTAAACATTCAGGTTTTAAAACCAGCTGACTTTATCAGATTAGAGATAAATACCTCTCTAAAATGGAGGTAAAAAAGGTCATTTTTGCTTGATAACTTTTGACTCATTCATCATAATCCTCCAAAATCTACAGGCAACTTACCTTATATATTGTTACATGTACAGGTAACTTACCTTATATATTGTTACATGTACAGGTAACTTACCTTATATATTGTTACATGTACAGGTAACTTACCTTATATATTGTTACATGTACAGGTAACTTACCTTATATATTGTTACATGTACAGGTAACTTACCTTATATATTGTTACATGTTGTGACATTGTTTTGTTTTTTTTTCAATGAAAGTGTGCATAGCTTAATTGTTAACAAAACTTATGCAAATTAGATAGATGACAATTAGTTTTTTTCAATATCATCTGATGCGGATATATATGACCATTGTTGTCTATGACCGATGTCTCTTCATTCGATATATTCTCTAATTTATTGGACAAAAACGACCTTTTTACCTCCATTTTAGAGAGGTGGTTTTCTCTAAGCTGTTTAGTCAAAGTGGCAGTATGTTTTTGCCTTGTCAGTCCTTCTGTTACTCCATCCATACATGCCATAACGCAGGGATCTTACATCTCTACAATGTCCTCTGGAGTTGCCAAGGGTGAAACTTTAAGCAGATAAAATACTCAGGCCTGCAAGTGCCGCTTATATTTCCTATATTATCCTATATATTTGAGTCCTTCCTACATTTTACTCAAAACCTCTCATATTTTGACTAGTCTGCATGAAAACTTTCACCAATGCTCTGAAATGAGTCAACTTGACATAAGGAAATACATTTCAGAAATAAAAGATGGAAACATTGAAATCTCACTTTGTTGAACCAAGCAGCAGAACAGGTCTTTTCAATCACTATCACTAACACATTCACTGGAAATAATTTGATTAAACACCAGAAAACTACCAAGTTTGGAACATACAATGTAGTAGTGACCGGTCTCACACTCCTTTATTACCCCTCAGCCCATAGGGCTGCGGGGTCTTGTCATTGCCATGTACGTACGTCCGTCCGTCCGTCAACATGTTCTTGTCCGCTGAATATCTGCAGATCTATGAAGTCGAGCTTGACCAAACTTTGGTGAGAGCTTCCTGAATGTTGACTGATGAAATGATTAGATTTTCAGATGGCTTTGATGATTTCATGATTTTTAATTATTTTTTTTATTACTTATTGATGGTTCAGCTTTTGCATTGTTAACTATGCCCATCAACATGTTCTTGTCCGCTGAATATCTGCAGATCTATCAAGTCGGGCCTGACCAAACTTTGGTGAGAGCTTCCTGAATGTTCCCTGATGAAATGATTAGATTTTCAGATGACAAACCATATTTTATTTCAGAAGTATAATATGAAATAATTGGCAGCAGATCCCTGCAAATCCCTGCAGATTGAATCCCTCTTAGTTTGAATTTCGCGTCATCTTAAATGAAGGAAAAAAAACATTTTTCTTCAATTTTGCTGTTAAATCATTGTATTCTACATCATATGATTTATCCTAAAACTTTTGCATGAACCATATTTGTGTCCACACATTTAACTGGTACAACATAATGCTTCAATTTTTGTCACCAAACATGTGACTGTACCTTGGAAATTATTTAAAACGAGTGATTAGGAGAGCCCATTTTAGCCTGACTGTGCAATTTTGAACCAGTTTGCCCCCCCCCCCCCAAATAATGATAATGGTGGGCTTGTGTCAATCATTGTGATTCTATGTCATTAACTTATCACACTTGTGCAATGCATAAATCACACTTGTGCAATGCATAAATTGCCACTGATAAGGCTACACTTTCTGGCACACTGTAATCCCAGCACACCACTCACGTGAAAACGAAGTCTATTATATACATTACAGAAACCACACAAACTGTATCCGCAAGGCTGTATCCAGGGATTTTTTGCTGGTTCCGATCCCAAACTCCCAGTTCCTTTTCGTAATTCATTATTGAGGGTCCAATTGTTTTAGTGAATTTAGGCACAAAGAGCCTGTGATCAATCACAAAACAGGTTTATATTAACATGAAATTCAATACCCAGCTATGCAATGGGATCGATATTGAGGCTTCCAGAAGCTTTTTCTAGAAGTATTTCCTTCAGAAATCCTTTCAAATTGAACAACAACAACAGTTTCGTTTTTTGTTTCATTTGAGTTTTGGGCGCCCATACGTTTTCTGGAACTAAATTGGCTCTAGATGCAGCCCTGATCCTACTTGACAAAAATAAAAAAACAGGCTGAGGGGTCCATGCACCTTTTAGGTGCTTGCCTGCAATTCATGTTTCCTATATTTTTCTATATTTTATTAAGAACATTCCTATATTTCTCCTGCATTTTGGCAAATTTCCTCCTATATTTTCACTGTGAACCACTTGAAGCCCAACAAAGTAGATAGGGCAATATTCTTATTCCTAATATTTGAGTTGGAGAGAATATCAAAAAGAAAAAAAAGAAAGTTGGCATTTTATCAAAGGGGGAGGGGGGGGGAGGGAATGAAAACACTTTTTAGCCATAATAAAATGTTTGTGTTCTGTGAACTTATATATTCAGTATGAATTACAGTATCACAATTAAATTTTAATTATGGTAATCTTCATAATAATTCAATCCCCCATGAAAAATTTCAGTGACCCCCAACGTTGGAGACAATTCAGTCGACTGTTCTAATAAATTTGATCACCTTCTAAAATCACTGAATTAACAAAGAAATAATGGATTATATGCATGATTTTGAACCATTTTGTCAACGTCCAAGTCGATATAAAAAAAATGTATTATTCTGTATTACTTTTTACCCCTCAGCCAATTTTGGCCATGGGGTATTGTCGTCGTCTTGTATGTCCGTACGTCCGTATGTGATCGAGATAGCCGGAAAACGGTTCCCCTGAAGAATTCCAAATTTGGTATGCTTATTTACTTAGTCAAGGATCAGAAGCCTATTGAATTGGGACCTGATTGAGTGGAAACCTTGGCGGCCATCTTTAATTTTATGCAAAATGGATAATGATCCATATCTCGGAAACCATTCAACTGTTCAATACGAAAGTTGGTATACATCATCGATACATCAAGCAACTTTCAATGAATTACCAAACCGGCTTTTCTGATTAGCTGGAAATCCTGAAGGCCATCTTTAATTTATTCGAAATCGATAATGATACATATCTCTGTTACCATTCAATTGTTTTATATGAAAGTTGGTAAACATCATTGATACATCCAGATACTTTATGTCGAGACCTGATTGACCAAAAACCGTGGCAGCCATCTTTAATTTATGCAAAAACTTTAATGATATATATCTCTGATACCATTTAAGTGTTCTATACCAAACTTGGTAAACAGCATCGATGTATCAAGAGACTTGCAATGAATAACCTCATCAGTTCCTCTGAGTGGGGGGGAAGGATGGGTGGCCATCTTTAATTTATGCAAAATCATTAATGATCTCGTTCTCTGATACCGTTCAAGTGCTCGATGTAAAATTTGGTATACATCATCGATGCATCAAGAGACTTACGACAAATGACAGTTCTGGTTTCTCTGATTGGGCGGAAACCTTGGTGGCCATCTTTAATTTATGCAAAATCTTTAATGATGTATATCTCTGATACCATTCCAGTGTTCTATACGAAACTTGGTATACAGCATCAATGTATCAAGAGCCTTTCAATGAATAACCACATCAGTTCCTCTGAGTGGCGGGAAGGATGAGCGGCCATCTTTAATTTATGCAAAATCATTAATGATCTCTATCTCTGATACCGTTCAAATGCTCGATGTAAAATTTGGTATACATCATTGATGCATCAAGAAACTTATGTAATGAACACCGGTTTCTCTGATTGGACGGAAACCTTAGGGGTCATTTCTAATTGCAAAATTTTTGATAATCTCTATATTTGTGACTTGACTGCTTGGTGTTCCTGACATCTTGGTTCAAATTGAAAACATTATGAATGTACCCAGAGTCGAGGGGTTTTCAGATGCGCAGCTTCGTATTCAATTCTGTGGCAAGATTGTTCTGGATTTGGACAAGTGTTCATTTGTCTTCGTTTGTAATCTTAATTTATTGTACCAATTTCATAATTATAAAAACAGGAAATTTTCTCCATCACTTCCTAGGCAGCCTGGCCTTACCATATTGGTCATGCGAGACACCCATTTGTCCCTCCATATGTGGAGAGTTCCACTGCTTTCACCATCTTGAAACTTGAGTATTCAATAAACTTTCTTTTCCATTTCAGATAGTACAACAGTGTTACTGCAGAAGTTACTCTCATGTATACCGGAGGAACAAAAAGAAGATTAACAACAGTGAAAGTTTAGACGGCCTCTCATTATCATCTGGAAATCTCTGATTATGCTGGCGGAATCTCATAAGCAGAGCTTACAGACCTTGCTTGTAGAATATTTTTAGATAAGCTGAAGGCATTTAAATTTCTTAATTTGGAGGGAAAAAGCGGACTTGAAGGACTGGGGTGTGGAAGACAACACAAAGTTTAGAATTAGGAGTTAATGACCGCCTTAGTGAATATTATCGTGTAATAATTTTTCGATGTTTAGTTTTAGACCGGTTTTTTGATGAGGTCTAAAACTAAACATCGAAAAATTATTACACGATAATATTCACTAAGAAGGTCATTAACTCCATTCTAACATGCACAATGATAACTATTTCCTCATTTCATAAGCGGAATGGCAAATTTTCTGCAAATTTATCCCGTTTTGATACAAGATTTTCATGACTGGTTTGCAGTCCATGCTCGCGCGTGCTCTCCGTTCACGAGCTGCTGCAGCTGTGTGAACTCCGCCCACTGCGCAGTGAATGAACCAATCGTCACTCAGTTTTGTAGCACTGCGTCACAAGAATGAGACGTCGCCAGTGCGGCACGTGAATGAAACAGATCACAACAAACAAATGAAGATTATCGTGTGATAATCTCTATGTTTCGAGATCTGGACCAATCAGCGCACGGCTATAACGTGGAGCATGTTAGAATTCATCATAAATATTGCTTCGTAGTTACATGTAAATAATGTTTTTAGACTATCATGACTTTAGGCTGAGGGATATTGAAATGCATGTTGTGTTCGCCTGTGCATCTGTTCGCCAGCCTCCTGCTTTTTTTTGCACATGTCAGTGAGTCTCACTGATTGCTTATACTACAGAGAGAGAAAATTGGTGGTGCAATATAAAATGAATACTCGATCGGCTAGGCTAGGGAATATGAGATTGCACTCGGTGTGGACGTGTTTTTATCCATCAGTCATACTCTGTAAGCGAGAATAATTTATGCACAAAAGCAATTTTCCATGTGTACTGCAGCGTACGTATCTTCTGTGCCTAGAAGGAGTTGTTAGGAACCCGAATAACTTGTGGTCTCCCATATTTTCCTGATTGCCGCTGTATGCCAAACTGGCATAGGCTTATTCTCGCCCTCCTGTACTGTTTGTATGTCTGTCTGTCATCAATATTTTCATTAGACCTCTAATAATCCATTATTTCAACAGTGTACGGTATCGTTCACACTCTAACCGGTGACAATGTATTAAAGTGAGACTGCGGGGAACAGTTGACATGAAGCCTGCTGCATAGAAATGGTTCAGTAGAGCAATTTACACCTTTTGGACAAAATTAACCCGATTTGAGAGTGTTGTGATTTTAGAAGGGTTTAATGTGATCTCTTGCTACTGTGTAGTTCCTGTTTTGAAACCTTGCAATTAGATGTCTGTCCCAACATGGATATGATTTTTGTGCCATAACATCTCGCAGTGAAATTAATCAGATTCAGTAGGTATTTTGAGATAAATTTTACGTGTGGGACAGAATTTTACAAAATGAGAATTTCATTGGCTAATGAGGAATTCATTTTGTCGTTGAAGTCCTTTGATCTTTTTCATGCCATACTTTTAGACCTCCTCTAGTATATATCTACAGTACTACTCCTTGATAATATCTGTCCGACTTTGGGAGGAATAATCGTGAAATGTACACGCTCCAGATATGTGTTGTTTGAAAAAGATTCCCGGATGAACGTCTGTTGCCATAAGTCTAGTTGAAAGAACGGAGAGAGAAAAAAAAGGAAATAGTTATTTTGTCCAATTAAGTTGTGTATTTTTCATTGCCATTCATAACATTTGTTTATTTTTATTTGGTGGAGGCGAGATTAGCTGGATAGAAAATAAACTGAAAATGGTAGAATTCATAAAATTGTGTCCGCTGTATATACTTATGATTGACATCCGACTAGCAACAGGTGTTAACCTTTAATTCGAGTTTGGAAGGATGCTGTACATGTATGTTTGGTTAGATACACTGGAAATGTCCATCATTTATCAGGTTCTTTTGAAATATTTTGCTTCATATTTGCTTTCTATTCGCCAAGCAGACGTTGCAAATCTTGTTCTGCTCTCGCTGGACAGGTTCCGGTTTTGTGTTTATTGAGACCCCAGTTTTCAACACTCGCGCAGTTGTGTTCTTTCCCGTGAAGTCAGCATTCGTTACTATTTTGATGTGTACGCATACTGCATGGAATATATTTTCAGAGGAGGTATGTGTCAAAGCAACAACAATAGTATTTACATTTTTCTCGTCTTGTGAACTTGACCGGATCCTGTCCAGTGCAATGTATTATGGGGGACTCCTGCTCCCCGAATAGGAAATTGCATTGAAAAAATAAGGCATTTATACGCTCACTTTTTATGTAACCATAATAGTGAATACATGTAATAATACAGTGAAGGCTGTGTTTAGCGACCAGGCTTGGGACGAGATTATAGTGTCCGTATTGACAGGGTTCTGGTTTATCAAGGTTCAACAATACTTTAAATTTTAAGTAGTGGGGCTTAAAATAATGTCAGTATTTATAGGTTTGTCAGTTTACCCAAGTGTCTGTATTCACAGGTTCCCCTGTATTTGCTGAAATTGCAATTTCCACCCTGAAATATTCGAACCACCAGTTCTGAATGAGAAAAAAAAATGTTCAACAGTGAACAAATTGGTATGTATATTTATCAGACTTTCATGGCCAAGTATGGCAGTGACGGAACTGTTGCCATCGAATAACTGAAATACAAATTTAAGAAGACATTGAAGAACCTCACGAATACGTTAGCATCGATTCAGCTCCAATGAGGTGTGATTGATGTGCCAAAAATACAATATTGCCTGGGAAAGAAAGTTGTTTGCCATAAAGTACATTTTGTTCAGAATAATTGCAAAGTCTGGAGATTCATGGTTGTTGAACAAAAAATTGAGTCCTGTCTTCGTGACAGATGGGTGGATTTTGTGGCGAAAAAAAGTGTGTTCACTCGAAATTTGTTTTTACTGATTGAAAATTTTCTTGCATTGGTTATATTTCATTTGGCATTATTCCGCACCTCGTTGGGCTTGCTGAATTCTCACTGTTATTACCTACATGCTTTTATGTTTAACAGTCAGCAAGAAAAGATTCGAGATGATTTCATATGTTCCATCATTCTCGTGCAGTTTTACAAGTTGCAGTTACATGCAGTACATTTCATGGCTGTTGAGATTATATTTATTTAAATGTGCCATACAGCTTCCTTTGTGAATTGTATAACTATTGCATTTATTTTTTAAACGACGTACACATATTGTTTTTTTATCGGAGTATATTTCGACGAGTATACAGGATTCTGAACTTGTGATCATATATACAGGGTGTTGTTGGCAAGTGGTCATGTGACCAGATGTGATTGTCCAGGATTGGTCCACATGGATCACGTGACATGCTGCTAGGTCATGTGTTATGGTTCTTTGCTCCATGTTGATTGGTTCTGATTGATCATATGGTTGACACAGTGATTGGTCAGCTGGGAAATAGAAACTCCTGCACAAATGTTCTATTCTCTCCTTTTCTGGCTGCTGGTCAAGTGACAATTTTTTATTGTGTGTTCTCTGATATGTATCATATGTAACTTCATAAATGATTGTAAAACAGGTCAGGAAGTTAAGGGCTCCAGTTTTGGAGGTAAAAAATTTTTTTTTTTCTTGAATAAGGGCTGAGTGAGTAGTAGGGTTCCACGTTGTTTTCAACCTTGATTCAGTCATATCACGACGGTGCCTACATGTGCCAGAACACGAATGCTCACATTTGCTATTATCACCCTGGACTCTGATCAGCCCAGCCAGTAATAAGTTCTAAAATGTGAACAAATATGCAGGTTTTTTGTAAATGACGCATAATTACATGTATGTACTTTTAACACAGTATTGCGACTTACTTGAAATGCGTTGAAAGGGCAATTATAGACCACTTCTATATACTGAAGAAGATAGGCAGCAGTTTCTCGCGACGTTAAACCTTGATTCTCTCTCTCTCAAGCCTACCTGGCCTGTAGAGAGGCCATTTTCCCCATCAGGCCTGGTAGATTTAAAGGAATAGAAAACCCTTGAAAAAAGTGTGCTGTAAATGAAAGAATAGTTCCATGACTGTCCAAAAGTATTTTTTATTTATTTTTCCGATTTTTTTTTTAACCGAAAAAAACACATTTGATATATGTGTTTGTATGGTGGTCTGTTACGACCATCAATTTTCCTGTCCTCTCAATTATTGCAGATACTCACAAAACACTAACCGTTATTCTGGTTCAACGGGGAAGTAGACATCGACAGGGAAGTATTTTGAAGGTTGAACGTGGAACATTATTGCTTATTTAATGGTTAAACAACCATGTACGTAGATTACATAATTGGGCTCAGATTATGCAACTGAGCCCAAAATATTTGTTTGCCATTTCACCAACATTTGTCTGTACGCAACTTCTTTAGGCCTTCAACTACAACCTGCCCACAGGTACATACAGAAAAATGTTGAATATATACTTGAGAGCTCCCTGTTACGTTATCAGCAAATGAGCAAAGAGACATTCAGATTTGTTATTATGTCAATGTCTAGTCCATATTGCAGTGTGTATAGCAGTACATTTGATTAAAGAAAAATTATAACATCAAGAAATATAAAAAAGAATGAGGAATGGCTCTCACAGGCCACCATCCAAAGTATATCGGCTTTTTGCTCGGTTGAAAAAAAAAAAAATCGGAAAAATAAATAAAAAAATACTTTTGGACAGTGATGGAACTATTCTTTCATTTAAAACATACTTTTTTCAAGGGTTTTCTATTCCCTTTAAAGCAATAACACCAAAATGTGTGAAAGAAATGGATGTATCATTGTTCATAGTTTAAAGTTATGCAAGATAAGAATTTTTTTACCTTCAAACTGAAGAACCATTTCCCCTGACCTGCACAATCAGCAATTGTCTTTTCTGTAACTCAATTCCTGTTTACTCTGACAGTTTAACAATGGTCCACACTCCATCGTAAGATGACATGAATATACATTTCAATGACTCACACATACTAATATTGTCTATGTTGTTCTCGATGTCGTGTCGTAGAGGATGGACTTACCTCGTCTGAATCATTTTAATGGTCACAGAAATCCAATGGCACATACTTTTGAAAAATTTTCAGTTTGTTAGCAAATGTCTTATTTCTGCATTTAAAACAAAGAACAATGTCGAATTTTAAATAGCTAATATGTACACGACTGAATTTTGCATTAAATTTTCCCGATGTAGACCACACTATGAAGTTACAATTATATTGCCATTATTCGATTGTATAGCTTTAATAAACACTGTACTATATGTGAATATACAGTACCGTGTGACGGTGAAATTTTTAATCCAATTATTGCACTGAGATACCCATGTTGATATAAGGGCATTGAAGTAAAATGTATCGCCAGTCCATTCTTCATGGGATGTGTTGGTGACTTGTTTAAAATCATTGCGGTGCATCAACAGTCAGTGGGATACTAATTTTGTTCATGAACGTGATTTGTCAGAAGGTTGTAACCAGCCTTGCATATGCTTAACATTGAATATTGTACTAGAAATTAAATCACAGAATGTCAGTACTCGGGATAAAATTTGAAATGTGGTGGTACCATAGTCTAATCTTCAGCATTTGACCCACATTTGAGGGTGATCGAAGTTTAATTAAATAATTGGCACAGATTACATCTCTATCATCATTACTTTTAATGAACCATCTAACAAAATTAATAGAATTAAAGAAAAAAAATTATGTTGTAAATAAATCATTTGAATTTTAGACGAGTGGTGGAAGAGCCAGTTTAGTATAGAGCCATAGTAATTATAGAGTAAGTATAATAAGTATAAAAGTGTTCTTTGTCTGAGAGGAAACGGCATTGGCATTTTTCAGGCTGAATAAAACGAACGGCTAGCTTCCCTGGCACCGCCACATCCGTTGTTTTAGCGCTGCGTCAACTCTTTCGATCACCAACTGCAAACAAATTATTATTTTTTTTTCAATTTTATACATTTCTCTCTAAAGCTTTGCCAAAATGATGTTCTGGAACACGAACTCAGAGTTGTTTGATATCTTGTTTTATTTGAATGAAATAGTATTGTTGAAGGAGGACTCTTCATGTAAACTCTATCGAGTTGCCAGAAAAGATAGATATATTTGATCTGTACGAAAAGGAAGAAAAAGTAAACAATTTTTTTTCACAAAAATGCCTATGAAGCTAGAGTTCAATTTTATTCAGCCAAAATCTTCTCCACTCTTACAAACATACATAAGGAAGACAGTCCATCCCTAAAGTCCAACTCACACTACAAACATTTTGTTGTATTGGAACAAAAACACTGTTCAGAACATGTTTTGTCTGCAGTGTGAGGTGCCCAGAAACACGAACATTTTTTTCGAGAGACAAGTTCGTGAAATCAAACATGTTTGATTTTCGGAACATGTTTTCGTCCTCAAAACAGTTTTTGTCTTCAGTGTGTGGTGATCGCGAACATTTGTCCGAACATTTATCAACAGTTATCCAATCACCTGGCAGCTGTCGATCATGTGACGAAGCCGCTCTCACACGACAGAACAAAATGGCTCCCATCACATGACCGGCAGCCTCGCTGCTTGATCGCGGCGACTGGCCCTCAAGAGAAAATGTTCGCAGTGTGAGGTTACCACAAGCAAAAACACGAACAAAATGTTCTGTTCTAATACAACAAAATGTTCGTAGTGTGAGTTGGGCTTAAATCTTCATCTTCATTTTATCCAGCCAATTTCTACGTTCCCACTTCGAACCTGCCTTGATTTATCTGACCCCTTCAGTGTTCAAAATTCAAGGTGTAAATTTCACCTACTAATGACAGAAGAACCAATCAGAACGTACACATCGATAGCGAGTGAAGTCCCATAGAGTGACATCATCCTCTATTAGCGGCGTCTTTCCTTCTAATAAGGTGCCCACTATTTAGGTCAGCCAATCAATAACGCTCTTGTGCGACCCATTTCGAATTTCAAATGTTTTTGAGGTCACCGACGTCTCGTGTCTATAAGTTATTTGAACATCGATGGGGTCCAGATATATCAAGGGAAGTTCGAAGTGGGAACGTAGAAATTGGCTGGATAAAATGAACATGTAAATCTTATGAAGTGAAAGAGTTATTTGGACTTCGAGACTGAGTTTGCTGTTGTCCCCTTTTGCCAAGTATAGGGACATTGTGGTTGCATTCGGGGGGAAACCACAAGCATTGACAAGAAAGGCTGATAAAGAGATTGTTTTATGCCGATTGTTTTGTGATGCAATTTCGTTTTTAGATACATTTCATTATTAGATAGATTGGTAATGTTCTTTGATAGTATTTGTATTGCTTGTCATATATAAATATATATAGCTGAAGTATTACTAAACAGGACGTATTCAATCCAATTCTCTCCCTCTCCCTTGGTTGGAAACCTGGGCATCGCAGTAGGGTTCTTTAATACCATTGTCATTTACATATAACCTCCAGATGCTATCATATGAAGACTCCCATGGCAGCCTTCATTACAGTGTTCATTATTAATGGCCAGTGTGGAAGAATTTACAGTAGATCTGTCCCGATTTATAGTCTAATCTTGTATACTCAACATCACTGTATTCATCTGTGCTGATTTATAGCCAAATCTACTCAATATCAGTGTGTTCATGTCCTGTTTTCTAGCCAAATCTACTCGATGGATTTATATACTCAGTATCAGTGTGCCCATCTGTCCTGATTTTTAGCCAAATCTACTCGATATCAGTGTTCATGTCTTAATTTCTAGCCAAATCTCCTCAATGGATTTGTATACTCAACATCAGTGTGCCCATCTGTCCTGGTGTCCAGCCAAATCTACTCAATAGATTTGTGTACGGTACTCAAAATATCAGTGCGTTCCTTAGTAAAACCCGGTTTTCTGTGTCATGTTAAACTAGTGCATTTATGTAATATTGTTTTTTTACCTGGGCACCTTCTTTTTTAGATTTTTGTGTGTATTTGAGTTTGCAGGTGTATTTTATTGTTATAATATCCATGCTGTGTATGTATTTGCATATGGACATAAAAATGTGTATTTATGGATAGTCTAGTGTCCGACTACAGCAATTGTACAGGTTTTATGGGTGCTGTAGTGCCTTATGGGCATAGCAATGTGTTTTGTGTATGGACACAACAGTGTTCATGGTTTATGGACGCAGTAACATGTATTGATCATAGACACTGCAATGCACATGGTTTATGAATGCTGCTGTATGTGTTATGGACACTGCAGTAAATGGACGTAGAAATGCAGAAAACTGAAACAGTGATTTGACATGAACTAATACTTAAATGTTCATTTCCCTTTTCCCGTTCTGAGTCTTGGTGAGCAGTGGTTATTTCGCAGCTGTGTTGCACCGCCTTATTCTCATTCAGAAAGTACATGTACCTCTTTGCTTATGCAATCGGCATTGTAACATTTTCCACCTGTCATTTGTTTTTAGTTTGTGGGGAATGTTTTCATTTCATGAAACTATAATCTCATCAAATTCATAGCATACCATAAATAAATTACATCTAGTGTACATTTGGTTGTTTGTTATTTCATGAGCAAGTCTGGTTCATATACCTTCTGTTCTATAATCTGTCCATTTTAATTATTCGTCTACATGTTTGGAGCTTGTCGAAAATAGTTAACTCTGCATTTTCTTTTTCTGCATCGTGTTGAACAAAATGACCACCATTACTCCATGATATCGATAATATATCTTGCTTGAAATAACTTTGTAATTCTCTCCATAAAAACTCCAGTACAGTCATTTCATGTACCGGGTCTCGATTACATAGGGAGCCATTATATTGTAGTCTTGTTCACTAGCACAAAGGTCAATAATGCCATGTACTCATAGAGGTGTGTGCGGTTTATCATTTGTTAATTTCACTGGGCATGGGATATAAGTGGCTCTCATATGGACCACCTGTTACTTTAAATGGCACCATTGACTTGTGTGCCATTGAGAATGAAGACATTACGTCTCCTTGTGTAATTGAGGCTGATACATGAAAAAACTGCACTGGAGTATTGTATGGGGAGAATTACAAAATTATTTCAAGCGTGATATATTAGTTCAATTTGTTATACACCGTGCAAAAAAAAAGAAAATTTATGCAGTTAACTATTTATTTTTGACAAGCTCCAAAGTAGGACGGACTTTAGAAATTCCCTTTTCTCTTGATGTCGGCAATGGAATAGGCTAGTCCCAAACATGTACTGATGCACCTCTTTAGCACTTCTCTTGCCACTCGCTCACGAACGATAGATGGGTGATCAAGAGGCCCCAGGAGCTGGCTACCTCAAAATGTAGATTAGGATTTGCCCAGTTGACCTCGGGCACTAACAACCATGCATCTGGACTATGCAGTCCACCAGCTGGTCTGATGGGAATGGCAAGGTGAGAGGTAGGTGGTCATTGCATAAACTACATCTAACAGGTTATGCGATGATGACCAACACAGATGTACTGCATATGAAACATTTATTAAAGCATATAAACACCAAACACTTGGGATAAGGGGACAGACTTTCACAGCTCCTTTCTTACCCTACAGATAGACAAGTGTTCAGGGCCAAGGCAGATCGAGAGGTCTTGTGGCTGCAGAAGGTGGTACCCCTAAACCGTCCTCTACTTATACCTACACACTCGGGGCCGACGAGAAAAATAACCTGGCTATGTTGTCTCCAAGCGGTCAGAGTAACTAGTCACTACTTGAATTTGACGGGAAAAGAAATGTTTCTCCCCTGCATGGCACCAACCTCCTAAAATCAAACCACACCATCAGCAGACACTACCAGAATGAACCATGTGGGATAAAACATGTAACCCACCTATTTAACGAAGTAAGCCTGGTTAAAATAGATAAATAGCTGAATCCAAGGACTGCTTATGTACATAATGGAAGCGAGGATATGTAGCCCCTTTTGTAATCGCAACTGTTATGGTTATATTGAGCTGCTGCCATAACTTCAACAGAATTATGAATATATCTAGAATAGCAGTGGGCTTAATTGAACTAGAATTTTTATAAGTTGGTCTACTGTTGCGCACTGGCAGTTGTCACACTTCCCATGCGAAAACTATGCCCATTAAACGGACTGGTGTCTACATCAGTTCTCTGCAGCAACATCTGGAGTTTATTGATGAAATATGGTCATGTGCGGATAATTGTCACATTAGACCTGAATAAGAGGTCAATTTGCTGAGCATTGGTAGACCGCCAAATACTGCCTGAAGTATTTTAACTGGGTGAATCGCATTACCTGTCATATATTAATGGCAACCCCTTTTTCAAATGGATCGATTTTGTAAACTACTGGTTAACCTGAAATGTATTGACTGTTCGCAGCAAACAACATCAGAAGATGACTAGAAGGTTTTAACTTATGTGAACTCTCCACAGGTAAAAACCAGAAGAAAAAACAACTATAGAAAACAGCTTTCTGGATAACTGTTTATTGGTATAAAAATACTGGTAGAGATAAATGAGCATTTGATTTGTCATGTATAGAGGCCCAATACTACATGTAGTGATAACATTCTTAAAAGCTTAAATTAATATGAATAATACATAGTAATATCTATTACAAGTAATGTAACCAGCCAATATAGTCCATGTATGCAGTTCGTATTATTACACAATATTGCTATTCATACGAGTTATGCCTAAAAGCTAAAGAACACAAACTAGAAACACGGATATATTGTGAGCAAAATAAGCTGTTGGAATAGTTCCAGTAACTCTTTGTCCCAGTTTGACACTTCTACATTTGGCTTTCACTTTAGTACTCGAATTCTTCCAACGAGGCTCTTGATTAAAATATACATGCCTCCCTCTGGGGCTTTCCAAAATAGGTCATTTTCCAAAAAAAGAAGTGACACAAAATGTTGTGAAAATATAAACAATTGTTAGGAAAACGTATAAGCAATTAACATGCAATATGGTCATTTCTTCTGTGACCGAGACAATTCAGGAATAACTTTACTGGTACTAGTGGCATGTTTCGGACCAACCCATTTCCATTTTTTAAGCTGAAACTTGACTTTCTTGCCCACTTTTTTTCTGTTGGCTATCAGTTGCAGTGCAAGTCCATGCAGTATATCAATAGTCCATGTATACAGCAAAAATGCTGCACTTTGTCACCAAAATGTTCTCATATTCGCATTTTTTCTATTTCCCCCCCCCCCCCAGAATGCTTTTAATATTGTATTCATGCTTTAAAACAATAAATTGTGAAAACGACACCTGAACATATAAAATAATATATAAATTCAATGAAAAAGACCTGGTACTGATAATACAAAATATAGCCCAATAAGGAGACCAAATCAACTAGCTGGTGAAATTACAAGCGTCTAGTCAGTCATTCATAATCCAGCCGTCGTCCATTAGAGAATATCCGCGTCCATAATCCAAAGACCTATTCCATTTTCCACATAACAGTATTAGCACCAAATTCAAAAAGACAATCATAGTGTACATAAACATAGGCTTGTTTCCTACAAGAGAGAAGCGGTCAGCAGTTTTCAATGATGCCGGCAAGACATCATGATGTTCCAAAAATATCAAATCGTATCGCTGATCAGTATTCTTAATCCATAATATTCGTTATAGAGTCGTCATCTAAAAATGATGTACCTCAGTCACGCTTTGATTGTGACTGTTCATATGAAGTACCATGAGGATCTTGAAGTACATGGGCTCATACGGCCCCTAGCCCCGGGTTAAGCGGAATTAGACACATGTTACGAAACGTAGCCCCATAGATCTTGCACGCTACGTTCGTATTTTGCTATCAGCATGCGATATGTATCGCCAAATTTGAGAAACTTTGAGGGGAGGCGCTTGGTGGAATAGCCCTGTTTTATAAGTTTCTGCAACAATGTTTTGTGACGTTGATTAAAATCATCACATTTAACACAGGATCTATATAAGAGTACTACTAGCTGAATATGTATCGCCATATGCGGTCCCACTGGAATATTACTATCCAGAAAGGGATATAGTTTACGATGTCAGAAATTGTAATCATCTCTTTTGTCATAAAGTCGACGAGAGAGAGTACCGCTTCATTTTTTATAGAGATAGAGATCTAAATAAGATGTGCCTGTAGGGCTATCTGTAGTTTCCTTCAAATCCAGTGAAGGTGGATATATATCCTTCACTGCGTCATTTATATAGCGATTATCCACAGCGAAGATGATCTATATAGCGTTTTAGTGAATGAGAAGGAACGGGCTTTGAATGGATCGGTTTTTGAAAGCGCCTGCATATAGTCATATTCATAAGAGAACAGATACAGGTCGGCCAACAGGGGTGCACAATTAGTACCCATTGGAATACCTATATGCTGCTGATATATTGTGTTGCCAAATTTCACATAGATATTTTTAATGAGAAATTCAAGCAACTCTATAAACAAAGAAACATCTCATGAATGATATCTCTTGTATGTAGTAGAGCTAAAGAATGCTTTATGGCTTCCGACATTAATATATCTACGATCAGTTTTCTTGAATACAGATACTATTAATGAACTTAGGCGGTCAATAAGGTCCTGATGAGGGATTGTTGTATAGAGAGTCGAGAAATCCCATGTGGATACATGTCTGTACGGTATGTGACTTTAGCATCAAGTTCTTCCGTAAGACATTTTGAGTTTTTCAATATCCACATACATTCAACGCCCGAGTTCTTGAAAATAGTGGCGCAATACCTTTCCCAAAATGCTTTTACCTCCTGAAGGGCCCTCGTCAATAGGGTTGAAAGAAGCTTGGTGGTGCAGCTTCTAAAACCAGCTATGAATATAGCTTTGTATGGTGATTTATGCATTTTGGGAGTCCAGTATATTTTTGGTATGTCGTTATGATTGGTTGAAAGACAAATACCTCTTTCCCTGAGAAACTTTTTTGTGATTGTTAAATAAATCTTCCAGAGTAAATGCAGTTTGGGAGTAAGTAGACGTATTTGATGAAGATATGTCTACACTCAATTCTTTAACCAGCATCTGGTAATAGTAATATTTACATATGAATATTATATTATTCGGAGCTTTGTCTGCTGGGACTATGATGAATTTACTCTGGAGATTTGCTAGAACTTCTTGCGAATTGAGGTTTCTCAGAACTTGTTTCGCTTGGGGAAGAGTACTTCTGTCAATATGGCGGATTATTTCAACGACCTTGCGCTTGGTGAGGTCCAGCCAATCAGCGAGTACTGTAGGTTCAACTTTTTCTCGCTCAGACCAATCAATAACGTACTGTTCCAATGCAGACAGGACTATCTTCTGGTCGGCCTTCAGATTTATTCTTCTTGGCTCTCTATATTTAGGTCCCTTCATCAGGAGTAATTTCAGATCCTTATCACTCACCACCACAAGGTCACCAGTCACAATATGTTTGCATGGTGTATAGATAAAGTTCGACGATTCACAATCACAACTATAGCCTCCTGACGTGTATAAGTTCCAGTCAAACTCCTGGACAGCATTGGAGTAATTGAATATTTTGGTGGCTATAGATTTAGTGTACTTATATGAAATGCAAGGAGCTTCTGTGAACTTAAAATAGTTTGGTACAGCGTTGCGTACCTCTGGATCATTCAGGATTCGAGGTAAATTAATGATGTCCAGTCCTTTATCTAAGTAGGTGAGTTTCAAGAAAAGCCGATCTTGAGAGGTTTCGATTATGTTCACTGGACGATACAACCGAAAATACGCTATATCTTGACATATTTTAATGATTTTTGATGGTATTATATTTCCTGAAGACGCAGATTGTTGTATATCTCTGGCTATTTGATCTAAAGCTCTCAGGTAACGCATACAGAACTGTACGTAAGCTATGTATACTATTGGGTGTGTTAGTTAAACCCACTAAGTAATTTAAAGTGATATGATCGTGAATCATCGAACTATTAAACTTTCGCCAACCATGGCTGCGATGTCTCCGCTGATGGGGTTTAAATAGTTGGGTAATGTTGGATATATTTGAACGGCGGTTTGTAGCATTGCCGAACCCACTGACATTATCATTTAAACCAAACGGAAACACTGACCCAAGTTCTAGCATCCAGAATAATTCCCGCTCTCGGATTTTCTCTCAAATCCAAAAGGGGAATCCTTAGTAGATGGATAGACGACGTCTATGATCTGAATACTAAAGCTATCCCAGCCGTGGTCGGGTCCAGAAAAATGCCTACCTATAAGCAATTGCTTTTTCCTAACGGATTTTCTGTGACCGTTCACCCTAAGATGGAGTCTTTGGGTGGTCTTGCCAACATACTATTGACCACACTTCTTACAGGAAACTAAATAAATACAGTTTGTAGTAGAACAACTAAGATCAACATACGAGTTAACAGAATATGAGTTGCCAGTTAACGTGGAACTAAATGAAGCTGAAGTATTAAAGAGTGGACACGT
>JAVTVY010030000.1:0-12505 GCA_036873755.1 Hanleya hanleyi
TGGCAGGCTAACTGAATTGTATTACGATCCCCACCTATCATTTAATTGTCATGGATGTTAGGGACCTTTCAAGGGATAGAAGTTGGATAAAACGTCACCACGTTCCAGACCTATTTGAAAGCGATATTCCGAAGGCGACACACAGGTACTGCTATTTGCACTGTTGAGGAATAAGCATATATTATGCGCATGGAATCCAGATAGGAGATGTGGAGGCAATATTTCCTGGTCTCGTTTAAAGACAACTAACCTGCACAAAAGTTGGCTTAGATAGATAGACGGGGAAGCTGTAAGGCATCCATAGTTCATTTCGGAATACTTGTCGCCTCGGGTGGTCGTCTAATGACAAACATTGCCGTCTCTGCTAATGTTTCAAACACGTCGGTTTGGATACACCCTTGTCAAGCTAGAACACCTCCTTAGTTAACATATTCTCGTTAATGATGAACATTTTAGGTGATAAGAGCCATAGGCGCGATGTAAAATTTGTTCGCTTTACCACCAGGCGAATCTGACTCCAGATGAACACCAATGTTCTTATCTATCTCTTTCAATCTTCAGTTTCAGTCAACGCACCGTATATGTGCCGCAAGGCGTGAAGTCTTATATGCAACTCGATATACCAAATTAGAGCATGCACTTCCGGATGAGCCAGGCCAGGTACATCGCGCTGGCAATTAAGTTGATGGCATGTTGCACGACGGAGGTGACAGGCTAATTGAATTGTATTACGATTCCCACCTGTCATTTAATTGTCATGGATGTTGGGGGCCTTTCAATCAACAAAAGTAGGATAAAACGTCATCAAGTTTCAGACCTATTTGAAAGCGATATTCCGATAGGCGGTACACAGGTACTGCTAAAAGAGCAATTGCGCTGTTGAGGTATAAGTATGTTCTGCGCATGGATCCAGATACGAGCCTTGTCTCGTTAAAAGACAACTTCCCAAACAAAAGCTGGCTTAGGTAGATAGACGAGGAAAGCTGTCAGGTATCCATAGTTCATTTCGGAATACTTGTCGCCTCGGGTTATCGTCTAATGGAAAACTTTACCGTCTCTGCTAATGTTTAAAACTTATCGGTTTGGATATACCCTTGTCAAGCTAGAATACCTCATTAGTTAACATATTCTCATTTGTGATGAACATTTTAGGTGATAAGAGCCATAGGCGCGATGTAAAATCTGTTCGCTCGGCCGCCAAGCGAATCTGGCCCCGGATGAACATCAATGTACCTGAACCCTGATGACGTATGATCTATCTCTTTCAATCATCTGATAAATTGTGCATTCGTTCATCTGCAGGACAGGTGATCACTTATCCAGAAATCTAGCGTGGCTAATGTAACACGCAACTAATTAAATTGTCAACGCACCGTATATGTGCCGCAAGGCGTGAAGTCCTATATGTAACCCGATATACCAAATTAAAGCTTGCACTTCCGACTGCGCCAGTCCAGCGACATCGCGCTGGCAATTATGTTGATGTCATGTTACATGAGAGAGGTGACAGGCTAATTGAATTGCATTACGATCCCCACCTCTCATTTAATTGTCATGGATGTTGGGGGCCTTTCAAGGGATAGAAGTGGGATAAAACGTCATCAGGAAAGCGCCTATTTGAAAGCGATATTCCGATAAGCGGTACACAGGTATTGCTAAAAGGGCAGTTGCACTGTTCAGGTATAAGCATAGTTATAGAGTACGGTATTCACATAATGACGCGATCATTTGTTAACCCTATCTGGCTTGGGCTTTTTCGGACCTGTCGTGGCCTGGCGGTGGGGTGGGGAGGGTGGGGGTGGCGAAATGGCACCCCTTAATTATTTTTCTTATCCCTTGAGCGAGGAGGGTGAGAAAAAAAATGGAAAAAAAATCCAAGATGTTCGCTTTGGTGATGTTCATGTGATTTCCAAGATGTCCATTTTCAAAAACGGCATTTTTGGTCGATTTTTCGATCAGATTTTCCGATTTTTTTATTTATGCAATTTCTCCGCAAAAACTCCATGATAAATTATTCAATATTAATGTGATGTGAAATAAAATAGTTTTTGCCCACTTGCCATCGCGGAAAAGCAGAAATTTGGAAGAAATATGACAAAAACATCACTTTTCTGGTATATCACGTGGCCGCTATCTTGAATTTGCCCGTGATCCTTTACTCGGGGGGCTATGCAATGACCCCAACACTGTGAACAAGCTGGGTGACAAAGTGCCAAAAAATCACCAGTAACTTACTCCCTTTTCCTACTGATCTTGTTTCGACGCAATCGATGATTTCAAGAAAATGTCACCACTAGCGGTATTGTACGTTCCGTTTTGACACTAACCCATACTGCTGATTTTCCTTAATGTCACCAGTGTTATCGTTCCCTTAAACTGATTATACTGGTGACGTTTGTAAAAATCAGCGTTTAGATGCCCCAAATGTGTTTCCGCTAGCGGTGACAAATAAAGAAATGACCGATTATATCTGGGCGGTTGATCTTTGATGTCAAGGCCCGAGGCAGTGGTAGAGATTAATGTTCGTGAGGCAGGACGGGTGTGTCCCTTATCGGTATTATCGGTGACGCGCAGACGACAGCAAGGTTTAACTATCCATGTCTGCTGCTAATCACCAAATATGAGTGGAAATCAGCAAGAAGGGTTCGTAAGTACAGATACGGTCTGGATTGTATCTCATTTGCTGAGTAAAGCTGTGCTAAGACGAAATTATTTCATTTAACTTGAAATAGCAGCGCAAACCTGAGGTGGAGTACGGCATGGCCTACTGAATATTTACGACGTTTATAAATTGGCGGAGGGGGAAGAGGTTCTTTCTGCCCAGTGGCAAAAGTAGGAGAATTAGAGAGGGGTGAGGAGGCGAGGTGGGAAGGGATGACGGGGACGCGTTTCATTGTAGCCCATTATACCATCCAATCATTTATTTTATCAAGCATACGTTAAATTTATCTTTAGCCAATTTTCAAAATTCTAGGCCGGTACATACTCTTCAGATTTTTTAGCTTAGTCGTTGTTTGATGTCTTTCAGTGATTCGGTGTCTATAACTATCGCGAACACACACACGCACAGTTACAACAAAAAATGGCTGAAGTGTGTTTGTCACAGTAATGTTGGTTTGGAGGTATTAATATTATGAGAGTCCTTTCCGTATTTAGAAAAAAGTTCATTGCCATATATTACACCACCTTTCGCCCACTGCACTCCGCCACTGGTTTTCGTTAAATTTGCAACAATTACGATATAATGAACGGACCACGTATTCTCATTGGAACGGTCATTCGACGAGTCACGTGATGACCGAACAATTATTTTGTTTTTTCAAATCGCCTCACAATCACATCGGTGACACATCATTGTTGGGTACCAGGTACAAACATTTTTAATTTTCTTGATCGTCTTAATGCTCATTTCGATAAATTTCTTAATTTTGTTGATTATACATTGAGGAAGAGGTGTTCCAAATTTCGTTGAAATAGACGGCTCCTATCATATTATTTTCATTTTTCTTGTGTAATTTCGTACATGAACGACAGACCCCCCCCACCCCATGCCTAATCAACACACAGCCACTCTGTTTCGTTCTGTTTTACCTGAATCTTCAAAAAATTATTGCAATGTGTCTGCCAAATTTTGTTGAAATAGACGGTTATTGTGAATTGTTATTTTAAGTCCCGGTAGTAAACAAGACAAACCACCCCATATACCACCTCTACTTTTCAACCATAGAGGCAATTATGGTAGAGGATATATTGCTTGGTTGCATGGTTGTTATCTCACAACTAAATCGACATTTGATGTACAAGTACATACATATTTCATATACACACTATCTACGCCTCATTTCTGTTCATATTTGTTATGGCGTCTTACTCACTGTGAGTTTGTAGCACTGTGTGTTTGTAGCGTATAAAACCTGACTCATGTTCATCATTATTAATCCTGGACTGTGACAATCTATCACAAACACATGAATTATATTCTCATGAATAACTCTGAGTGCCATTGCTTCTTGTGGGCAGGATGTAATTGCATAGTTTTGGGGAGCATCCTTGTCGACGCCATTAAAAAAGTACTAAAAATAACTGTGTTTCCTTTCAACCACACGAATGTGATGATTTGTGGAGTTGAGAGTTGCAATCACTGGTATTCCACTCCTTCCGTATCAGCTCACACCGGTATATATTTTGAAGGCAGATGTACATTGATCACTCCTCACACCCTTATCTTCAGATCTACCAGTCAACTTGTATTTCGAATATTGACAAGTTCCCACTTTGTTTACTTTACATTCATTTCAAACTGCCACGTTCATCGTGTTACGTGATACAACGTAATCGGAACATTGGCATGTAATACCCGAAATAACGGATCCGCGACATTTCGGCACGCAACATTTCGGCACGCGACATTTCGGCACGCGACATTTTGGCATGCGACATTTCGGCGCAAAGTGAAAGGTGCGACATTTCGGCAACTTTTTTTACAGGCTAAATTATTACTTTGAGCCAGGAACGGGCTATCGGTCAGCGAACGATCGAGGCTTTTCTTCGAGGTGCAGGACGGACCATTCGGTGGAAGCCAGTGATGGATGGCCAGTGAACAAACTGTTCTTGCTCAGCTAAAACAAATTTATAGTATTTTCGGTCTGCAATATATGTGCTGTTAATGCCCACGAGTATGAGGCGCCGTTTGTGACAATATTGTCAACGACAAATATATAGAGTTAAAACCAAAATATAAAGTCGCCGTTTGTGAAAATATTGTCAAACACAAATATATAGTTAAAACCTTTGTAAATATATATATAAAACGAAATAAATAGGGCCTATATATAAAGTTATTTTTTTTTTATTTTTATAAATATTTTTTTAACATAAATAACGATAGGAAGTTAAGACGTTAAATTTAACGTAAATATAAAGTACACGAACAAACTTAAATAAAGTGTACATGTAAACCGGATATGCCCAAAGGAAGCTGCGCAATCGATGTGCGCGCGAGTGATACTGGTTAATCAAAACAGCAACTGGGTTCTGAAGCGAAACTATGACAGCGGTGAAAGCCACTCGCATGTCACAGATGTGGCCAATCAAACAATAAGATCACGTACATGAACATATTTCAGCTCACTGCCATTATGATTTAGTAGAGGCCTATTCCAATTTTCAACAATTACTGTTGTCATTTACAATCGTACTTCAGAGTTATCACATCAATTAGATATAAGTACATCTACTTATAAATCAACATAAGATATCCTAGCCTGCAGCCAATATCATAGCCTGTCCCTTTGATGTTCAATCCACGATTCCGCTGGCCAAGTCGCTGGTTGCTATTTGTCGCATAAAAACATCAACAGAAGTTGAAATAAAACATGCGCAATAACGATGTATTAATTATGCGCAGCACAAATATTAGGCAATTTGAAATCATACTGAATATGAGCATATTTCATTGATCAGAATATGACCATTCATAGCTTAGTTATAGGATTTGTAATTATATTGTCGTTTTTGTATATTTTATCGTTTTTCGATAATTTCCGCATTTCCAAACAAGACGAAAATTTGTACTTGGTATAAGTACAGCGAATGTGGAAACTAATGGCTCATGAAGAATACTAGATTGGCCTTTTTTCACTTTTGCGCTGCCTCGAAGCTGTTACTAGTAACTAAGGAATCAGTCGAAGCCGTTTTACCCCTGCGTGCTAATCGCTAATTGATCTTCAATACGCGTGGGGTTCTTGACGGGCATCGGTATTAACCCTATTATATACGCTGACGAGTGAGTGAATAGGGTTTAACGTCGCTTTCAACATTTTTCAGCTATATCACGACGGGGAAGGGAAGGGAGGTGAGTGGGAGGGGTGTGGTTAACTACTTGTAACCGAGCAGATCTAATGCTGCCATTTTATACTGCTGTCCCACCGAAATATCATTCCGTAGGCAAACATGACACCCCACTCAGTCACATTATACTGACACCGTCCTTGTTCTATCCTCTTAATACTGAGCGTAAGCGAGGAAGCAACAAGTTCCATTTTTCAAGTCTTTGGTATGACCCGGCCAGGGATTGAACCCAGTACCTAGCGCTTACGAATATCAACAGTTTATTTTATTCTACTTACGTTATACTAACTTAAAACCTAAAAAGTTTGAGATCAAGTAAGCGTATCATGCTATAATGATCTCGATAATGAAAACGAGGAACGGTGAACGCAACAGTACAATCCACACTGGTGGTTCCCACAGTATACGCCATGGTTCTTTCATAATTTGAGAGCGGTACGTTTGATGATACCAGCATAGTGCAACCGGTTCCTCATGACCCATTAGTTTCCACATTCGCTGTACTTATACCAAGTTCCCTGCAAATTTTTGTCTTGTTTGGAAATTCGGAAATTATCGAAAAACGATAAAATATACAAAACGACAATATAATTCCAAATCCTATAACTAGGCTATGAATGATCATATTCTGATCAATGAAATATGCTCATATTCAGTATGATTTCAAATTGCCTAATATTTGTGTTGCGCATAATTAATGCATCGTTATTGCGCATGTTTTATTTCAACTTCTGTTGATGTTTTTATGCGGCAAATATAGCAACCAGCGACTTGGCCGGCGGAATCGTAGATTGAACATCTAAGGGACAGGCCGTGATATTGGCTGCAGGCTAGGATATCTTATGGTGATTTATAAATAGATGTATTTATATCTAATTGATGTGATAACTCTGAAGTACGATTGTAAATGACAACAGTAATTGTTGAAAATTGGAATAGGCCTCTACTAAATTATAATGGCAGTGAGCTGAAATATGTTCAGGTACGTGATCTTATTGTTTGATTCGCCACATCTGTGACATGCGAGTGGTTTTCACCGCTGTCATAGTTTCGCTTCCGAACTCAGTTGCAGTTTTGATTAACCAGTATTACTCGCGCGCACATCGATTGCGCAGCTTCCTTTGGGCATATCCGGTTTACATGTACACTTTATTTAAGTTTGTTCGTGTACTTTATATTTACGTTAAATTTAACGTCTTAACTTCCTATCGTTATTTATGTTAAAAAAATATTTATAAAAAAAAAAATAAAATAACTTTATATATAGGCCCTATTTATTTCGTTTTATATATATTTACAAAGGTTTTGACTATATATTTGTGTTTGACAATATTTTCACAAACGGCGACTTTATATTTTGGTTTTAACTCTATATATTTGTCGTTGACAATATTGTCACAAACGGCGCCTCATACACGAGTAATGCTTGTCGTATTGTTTATTTACCCTGTGAATAAAATATACATGTATATATGATATAATTGTCTTTTTGTTTTTTTTAAGTACATGTAGAAAACATTATGCCAGTTTACAATGTAGTCTTACGTTGTGCGCTGCAATATTAATCTCGTCAATTCCAACCCATCCCCAAAAATTCTGGTTAAATTTAAATAATATTCTGGTTTGTATCCAGAGGATAGAGCCCTCAGTATGGTAATATAATAGTGAAATATGGCAATTTTAATAATAATTTAGCTATTATTTAACAATAATTTAGCCTGTAAAAAAAAGTTGCCGAAATGTCGCGTGCCAAAATGTCGTACCGTTCACTTTGTGCCGAAATGTCGCGTGCCGAAATATCGCGTGCCGAAATGTCCGTTACCGAAATGTCGTGTGCCAAAATGTCGCATGCCTAAATGTCCTGACACCGAAATAACATGGATAGAACGGACATTTCCCCACTTAGACACTTCGAATTGAACCCATAGAAAAATAAGAATATAGTTATGCCTTTCAGTGTTATATTTCAGATAATGTTTAGCGACCATATAGTGGACATGAATATAGCACAATATTCATGTAAGACATTTGGTATTTCTTTTGATCAGTATAACAGGTGCGTTTAATATCATTGGTATATAGTACAGACAGGCTCTTCTTTGTTTTCCCAATAAGTGAAGGTGGACAGTTATTGTATTCTGTAAGTTTTCCGTGCTTTAATGAGAAATAATAGACCATTTGTGTGTGTGTGTGTGTGTGTTTTTTTATTGTAAATGACTTTTATATTCTGGGTTAAAGATGGAGCGAGGAACTGTCCAATGGGGAATTCTCCGAGTGAAACTGTCCGTACCCATATAAGCCCTTATACAATAGTGAGTGATAGCTTTATGTGACTTTTATTGCGTCTGAGTAATATTAACAGATTGAAAGGTATATTCACGAAAAAAAAAACAGGAAGGGGACTGAATTGCCACTCAAAATATTTATATTATGGATCACTGATAAGCTATGATCGGAATAGGGCTTACACGCATTTGTGAAACTAAGCGCATACGTTCAAAATAATAGAGCGCTAAAAATGGCACCGGAAAGCTGAGATTTGATCATTTTCATCAATAGTTTTGAATCGCTTGATACTAATAGTCAATTCTGCCCGATTCCAATATATACAGGGATGATCAAAATATGCCGCTGGTTGTGTAAGCAAACCTGGATCTTTCTAACTACTGGTGTAAGTCGAGATGGCGGACTAAAACACCAACAAATCATTTGTTTTGATAGCAAACGCTCGTTTACGAGTAAGCATATGTGTGAAAAACACAAACTATGGCTACTAAATTATTCGTCCTCTAGCAAATAACTCCGCATGTACATTTGGTTCGTATTGATGGAAAATATTATCGGTCTGTTGATTAAAAAATCTGCTAATACTTGAAAACCGATATGTCAAGCCGTTGACTACCAATAGAAAGTGGCAGGTATACCAAGACTCCCAGATGTGACAGACTTTGTACAACTTGTCAGGTAATTGGAGATGAAAAACACTTCCTATTGTGCTGTACTGCTTTTAATGCACATCGAGATATATCGTTGAAGAATGTTGAGTCTGTTACATCCGATATATCAAACGATGGTCTTTTTATAAAACTGTTAAGTTGTTCAGACCGTGGAGGTATAAATCGATATAATATCTCTACCACTGCCGCGAGCCTTCACATCAAAGATCGACCGCCGTGATATAATCGGTGATTTCCTTATTTGTCACCACTAGCGGAAACACATTTGGGGCATCTAAACGCTGATTTTTACAATCGTCACCAGTATAATCAGTTTAAGGGAACGATAACACTGGTGACATTAAGGAAAATCAGCAATATGGGTTAGTATCGAAACGGAACGCACAATACCGCTAGTGGTGACGTTTTCTTGAAATCAGCGATTGCGTCGAAACAAGATCAGTAGGAAAAGGGACCAAGTTACTGGTGATTTTTTGGCACTTTGTCACCACAGCTTGTTCACAGTGCAATATGATAAACTATAAAGTCACGGAGTTTCAGCTCTCCATTTTTTGTCGTTCCGGAGATGGCGCAGAAAGTTTGGTACGAAGGCCATTTTTGCGTCAAGCTCTACTAGAAAATATAACAAAAATCCAAGATGGCCGCCATGCTGACGTCACAGGGACGTCATTTTCCAAAAAGACATTTTCTTGGAGATTTTTTGGTCAAATTTTTGGATTTTTTGTATGTGTTTTCTTTCCAAAAACTGCATGATAAATTAGTAAATAACAATCTGATGTGAAATAAAATAGCTTTTGGCCACTTTCCCGGCAGAAAAATCAGAATTGACGAAAGCATCACTTTGTTCGTACCCCGCAAGGACGCCATTTTGAATTTACGCATGATTCTCTACCCGGGGAGGCGGTATGCAAAAAGGCTCAAAATAACTCAAGTATGATAAACTATAAAGTAGCAGAGTGTTAGCTCTCAAGTTTTCTTCGTTCCGGAGAGAGGACCGGAAAAATAACAACACTGGGAGGGTCGGTATATGCCCCAGGCCCTGTAGGGATAAAGCGACGCTAAATTCTACTCACCCACTCGCTTAATCGCTAGTAAGTTAGCATATATAAAAACAAAACAGCGACGGAGTGAGACAGCTAGCAAAGAGCGGAACATTGCAGTAAAACTATACATATTCCTGGTAGATTATAAGATCAGTCACAATAACTGGCTGGAGTCAGCTCTCAAAGTAATAAGCACTCTCTATCTGTCTGTTGCATTAAACGCCATTCGTTAGCAGGCATCAGATCCAACATCCATAAAATAATTTCCACCTCAATAATCGAAAGATCAATTTTGTATGATAGTATCAATTCCAAATTTGTATGCGATAAAAATAATAAAAACGGAAGATTTTTTCTTGCAAGAGAAACTATTTTACTTGACAGTATTTTCGTTATTTTGGGATAACACTATCTTAGAATAGCACAAATTCTAGTGCTGAAAATTTGGTCGAGTCCCGTGCGGGATTCGAACCAGCGACCCCAGAGTCAGGCACCTAATCGCCAGCACTGTATGTCGGCGATCTAAACCCCTCGGCCAACGGGCCTCCCACAAAAATAGGAGGTAGCAGACCGAGAATTTTGTGCTATTCTAAGATAGTGGTATCCCAAAATAACGAAAATACTGTTATACGATCACTTTCTAAATGATAAAAAATATATTTTACTTGAGTAAGGTAGCGTTGTATACTTCGATAGGTCGATTTTTTTGCCATCGCAAAGATATATGGATCAGAGCTGGTATCGGACTCACTGCCATGAACTTCAACTTGTGTGTTTGACACGGGTAATTTTCATTTTGAAGACGAAGATGGGTTAGCTGACGATGCTGCATGAGATCAGAAAATGGGTATTCCAGAAGAACTTTCCTTTCTGAAATGATAATGTTGTAATAATGGTCAGTCGCATGGTTCACCCCGCATTACGTTAGCAGGATAATGGGTCATTCAAGATCCCCTGCTGCATCGGCGACGTTAGTAGTATTATAAGAGCAAATGCCGTCGCATTGACACCAGGGGGCGCTGTTGACCCCTGCGCACCATTATTAATATCCGGTAGTGTGCACATGCGCAGAGGTCAAAGGTCACTTTCGGTCCGGAACCGGAAGTGACGTCACAAGTAGATCAACAGCGCTCCCTGGTGTCAGCGCGACGGCATTTGCTCTTATATTACTTCTAACGTTGTTATGTCTACGATGAGTGTCGGATTAGACTTGCTTGTAGCTGTAAATACCGCACAGTTTCACAGATTAGGTCTTGACTGTCGAGGTTTGTCCGGAAGGTGATTCATTCTACTCAAGTTCTTTCTGTGTAAAATGCGCCGAAAGCAAATTTTGTCGACAAACAAAATGAATCGTAGGCTTCATTTCTCACATTTCTGGAGTATTTTTGTGGCTGTTAGCAAGCATTCATAGGGGCAAAAACTTTTCTCGATTTTTTCTTGGAAAAGGGAACAATAATACGGAGTCACAAATATTAAGTAGGAATACGTTGCAGTTGAAAGTTGCAAATATATATACAACTGGCGAAGAAAATAGCGCCTAAAATCGCTCACAGAATCATGTCGGAGACGAACGACGAAGCCATGGACTTACACGAGAAATTTGCGTCATTTGAAGCCGACTCCCCTCCCCTGGATACCCTGAATGGGGTTTGGCTGCCACGGAACCGGTATACATCTCACGCGAAAGAGCAACAATAATACATGTTGGGGATTATAAGAAGGCGAGGGATGAGTTTCATTAACCCTACCTGGCCTGGTGGGGGGGGGAGGAGCGGAAAGTGCCCTCCCCCCTAGTGAACTTTTCACTGCTGCTCCGAAACGACAAAACCGAGGAGGCTGAAACTTGGTGACTTTTAAGCTTATCTTACTGGGGTCATTTTGAGCCTATTTTCATATATCCTCGAGCAGAAGATCATGGGTAAATTGAAAATGGCGGCCATGTGGTATCCGCGAAAGTCGTGTTTTTCAATCTTTTCGTTCCATTTCTTCACATTTTCCTTGCCTAAAAGGCCTTGAAAGTATTTTATTTATGCACAATTAATTATTCTATATTTTATTTGATTTTTTTCGAGAGAAAACTCGGAAAAATGAAAATTTCCAAAAATCTACCTCAAAAAGGCCGAAAAATGGATTCCGAGAAGATGACGTCACTGTGATGTCATCGTGGCGGCCATCTTGGATTTCTTTCCCGGTAGAGCTTGAACCAAAGATACTGTGAGGTAAATTTCAGCGCTCTAGCCTTAGGGGTATAGAAAATATGTAGGGGGGCACTTTCCGCCCCCCAGAGTTCAAAGTTCAAAGTTCACAAAGTGCTGGAGAGAGTCACTGAAAGTTGACAGCCCGAATCATTATAATGTTCACGTCCGGTGAGAAGGGGAACTTTGTTTCTTTCGTCGGTGAATGCATTGTCAAACTTTACAACTTCATAGTTTGTCATGTCAAGTCTATGTAGTTTGAATCGCAATATCCTCCAAAAGAAGCACCATGAGTGAATGTGGGTCTAATTTTGATATCTTCAACCTACCAGAACATGTGTCAAACTCGAGCTGCTCCAAACTAAGGGATTCAGGTACTTTTACGAAGGAAATGGCGAAAACAAATAAAGACAAATGGCGGAAACACAACTCCCAAACATCGGGCTAAATAGGATTAACA